>MU194588.1:0-12455 GCA_016904865.1 Pissodes strobi | reverse complement strand
TATCTTTAATATTCTGTTACCGAAATTGCACTTTTATAAAGATTTAAAAAATATTCAATTCAAAATGGCATTGAAGGGTCCTATTAAAGATGATGGAAGTAATCTCATACCTAGTTCTACAGAAGACACTAGAAATTTGGCAATGTTGCAACTATTATTTTCGAATTCACCATCATGTTCTTTTACCTAAATCGCACCTTGCAAATTTAAGAAGCCAATTGGAATACAAATTTTCGATGAAATTGATTGCAATAAATTTTTGGTTTGGTTTGCCGGTTTTGGAGAGCATTTGGCTAACCCAAACTAACCGTGTATAATAGAGGATGCCCCCCCCGATACTAGAAACCCTCCCAGGCCTATACTTGATCCACCATTTCCTTGTATTGAGTTTGCTGCTGGTAAGGGAGATGACTGAAAAATGTTCTAGTTGTTTGGATTTGTAGTAGTTTGGATAGCATTAACATTATTTACTTGTGTTATGAGAAAGAGAAACCCTAAAAATATGTTTACCTGTCGTCTATAGGTACTAAATAATTTTTACCGGAATTTAAGACATTGTTTTTATTGTTCATTGATTTGCCTGGGGGCCAAAAGCGGTACCTGAACCCGAAGATCATTTGGAAATTCATTCACTTCATTCATTACCCTTCAATACAAATTAAATCGTAAAGTGCCCCCTTATAGTTTACTAGCAGGTATATTTATACCTGTGTTGTTTCCCGTGAACAATTATTAAAAAAACATTCCACTAGACATCTGTCTAAAGTCGTTGATAAAAACTACGAGATAGTGACCACCCAGTATCTAACGTGATTTCTGCGAGTAAAAACTAAGAACGGTCGGTCGACCCACTCCGAATGAGCGATCGAGTGGTACGACTCGCTTTTGTGATACGCTGTGGAACCAAGTGGCCCGCTCAGGCAGGCTTTACAGTGCAGTAGTGGTACTATGTAACCGCTGTCCGGTTTTAGAGATATTTTCGCGATAGATAACATCAAAAAACGCGTGTGTGTCTTGATAGTTTTCCAAACATGTTGCACGAAAAACTTCAACAGCCACAGTGGGGTAAAATTTGCTGGAGAAGGAAAAGTGTGCTCAGGTTCAGGAGCTCAGTGAGTTGAACGCACTTTTTGCGGTGAACAAAAACACGAAAAAAACTTCTTTTTTATTATTTTTTTTGTGAGTAGTTTCTCCACTTTTAAGTTGAAATGAAGTTAGTGTTGTTTTGTGCCTTTGTTTTGAGATTTGCTCAAGGTTCTCTACCACGTAAGTATCTAATAATGATGTTTTTCTAATAATTTATCTATAGATGGGCTAATTGCTTGGTACAAAGAGTACCTGCGATAGGCGGAAATGAATCGTAACAAATATATGTACTCATGTTATAGCTAAAATAGGTTCGTGACAAATATATTTAAATGCAAACATACAAATGAAGCCCCGTATAAATTTTTGTAATTGTAATTCGAAAAATCGAGTAATTGTTGTTTTGTGCATTGCAAATGTTCAGTTCGGTGCCAATCCTAAAATAACGTTATTGTCCACGTGGTATTAACAGTTGCATTTAAACTCGCACTTAAAGTTAAACAAAATCTTTGATTTTTTGCTTACACCTCTCTAGCTGGCAGGAGAGAGAGGAGGACGTAATTTTTTGATATTCTATATTTTATCGATTTATTCAATATAATTAAATCAGGGACAGGGCCGCACAAGCCTAATTTAGCCCCGGAGTCTATAACGCAACATGTAACCTAAGCTGCAAAATTATTTTCTCTACTGGTAGGTAGGTACAATAATAATTAAATCAAAAACAGAGTTGAACTGGTCCAATTTGGTTCTAGAGTCTGTAGATATTTTGGCCTAAAGATCACACACTCTCAAATTTACTCTATCTGCAAAAGTAAAATCTCTATTGGTACGAACTCGACAAAAAGCATTTACAAATTTCTCAAGCATTGAACTTATATAGCTATTTACATACCAAGGGAGGAAAATAGTACTTTTCCTCAGCGGAGGGCATTAAATATCCAAGGGAGGAAAAGCACTTTACTACTGACTCTGAGGCATGTATAGTTTTTTCTACTACTTCTGACGTCGTTATTTTTTATATACAGGAATATGCCACTATTGATATATGAAGATTCGAGTACTTATGGTAATTATCTGAGAGGGAGGAAAATTGTTGTTTTCAGGGAGGAAAAGACTTTTCCTCCCTCGTTTCGGGGTCGAAAATGACGTTTTCTAGTAAGGTAGTAGAAAAAACACTTATTTATATTTTGATATGAAATGAGGAACAGGACTGGACTGGCCCAATTTGGTCGCTGCTATGATCCAAACTAACACTTACTTTGTCTGCAGGCACAAATTCGACAAAAAAAACATCGTCATTTTGCAAGCATTGAACTTATTAAGAGACCTAAAAATTAAACTGAGAAAATATTTTTAAATAGCATAAATTAAAAATGATTCTATAATTAAATACAGTAGAACAGAACAACACAGCTTCTTAGCAGCAAACGAGAACAAGAAAACGTCATTAAATCTTCTAGATCTAAGGGCTCATTTTCTTGTTTTTGACTCTGGTGAAAACACTGAAATTTTCAGAGACTAAGGTGATTTCGATTTCTTTAAAATTACTACATCCTACAGTGTAAAAAAGAAATTCACCAATACTATTGTTGCCTCTAACGCATTGATAATAATGGGCAATAAGGTCTAGTTTTTACTGATGCCGAAAAAGCATTTGACAAGGTTAATATTGCATTAGCCATGTGCTGTTCGCATACAGAATTTTTTTAGGCTTTTTAAGACCCGATGCAGAATATGCATGTGTTATTTTTTAGATTATTTGATCACCTACATTCGAATGCCATACAGCATCAAAAAAGAAAGCTGAAAAAAGTTTTTAAGACACTTACAGGCTATCACATGCAATATCGGCTATTGGTTTTTATGTTCTTAATAATATTTTTCTTTAATAAATTACGAATAAATTGTAATAAATGTACCTAAATTTAAGATTAATAGCCCATATGTTTTTAACGGATCCACGAAGTATAGCTCACCCCTGCCTGGCCTGTTGTGAGATTGTTATTCGTTTATGGGATAAATAACAAAACAGTAAATTTGGCTTTTAAACGAAATTTGTTTTATTTTTTGTAAGACGAACACACTTGTGGTTGGTGTATTTTGCCCCCCGGATTAAACATATTTCAAAAATAAATAAATCATAATTTTGCACAAATTTTGCACCATTTTGCACACCGCAAATACAATTTTACACCCACACAAGGAAAACTAGAGCTGTTTTTTAAAGGGGGGGGGGAGGGGTGAAAACTTGACCGTTCCCTTCGTCTGTTACAAAGTTAAAAAATTTTGATGCCTCTGGATTCGACTAATTTTGCACATCATTTTTCAAATTTTGCACATTCTTCTGGGGAAAGTTATGGGGTGTTAAAAATTTGCATTTTCCCCCGTTTGTCATAAAATTGAAAAATTTGTAAGCTACAATGTTCAGCTAATTTTGAACAATTTTGCACACATATTTTCAAATTTTGCACGTTCTTCTGGGGAAAGTTATGAGGTGTTAAAAATTTGCATTTCCCCTCCCGTATGTCACAAAATTGATAATTTTGTATGCTACAATGTTCAACTAATTCCAGCGACTAATCTGGAGAATTTGGCACACCTATTTTCAAATTTTGCATACTCTTCTGAGGAAAGTTATGAGGTGTTAAAAATTTGCATTTCGCCCCCCGTTTGTCACAAAATTGATAATTTTTTATGCTACGTTCAACTGATTTGGCACACCTATTTTCAAATTTTGCACACTCTTCTGGGGAAAATTATGATATATTAAAAATATGCATTACCCCTCCCCCTGCCGCTCCCTCTATGACGAAATTGACAAGTTTTGATCGATCTGCTAGGTTCAAATAATTTTTTGCACCTCATAACTTTCCCCAGAAAGGTGTGCAGAATTTGAAAATAGGTGGGCAAAATTAGTTGAGCATAGCAGATTCTTTCTTAATCTGCCCTTAAAAGCAACAATTTTTACAGAAAAATTAAAATATTACGAGCCATGATGCTTATTGGAAATTATATCATGAAAATTTGCCGATTTTAAATATTAATAAACTATGCTATAGATCATAACCCACCATCATTAGTAAGTAAAACACGAACTAGCATAAGTATACCTACATTGGTAGTACCCGTGTCGTTTAATAATAAAAGCATTGAGCATTAATCATTCAAGTGATATTAAATTGCAAGATCTGCGTATAAGTGCATCGATAAAAATTCAGATATTAAAATTGGAAGTAATGTTCGAACATGTAATTGTGCATTTTTGACACTTTTCGGCATACACAGGATGGCCCAATTAAGAGACATGACGGCATCGATGGTTTTTTAATTAATATTTCAATTCTACCGAAAATCCGACGCTAACCATAATATTACTTGTGTGATAATATAAGCTATACCTAAAGAGGGGCAAACACGTACAATTTATTCACCAATACATTTCAAAACTTAGTTTTCGCGTTGTTATTTTGAGATTAGTTTTTCTTTTATATTTGGTAGATACTTGGATAAAAAAGGGAAAAATGATGTAATGACAAAGAAGGCCTCATTTTATATTTTATTATTAAAAAACCAAATAATATGAAGAAACCAAACTTTCGCACATTAAAGATCAAGCGATAAGCAGCTGTCTCTGCCGATTTTATGATTTCGAGATAAAATTTTACTTGGAAATTGTGGCAAATGATGGTTCTGGTTGAGATAAGGTAACTCCTTAATAATGTTTTTTTTTTTTGGTAAAATTTTGGTATTAATCGATTCGTTTTTATATTTTCTTTCCAAAAAAGTGAGGATCATTGAAATATTATAACGATTTTTTGATAAAAAATTGATATTAAAGGTCCATTTATTAACTTAACTTTAGTTTTCTTATTCTTTCTCTTTCCTTAAGACTTGGTCTTGTTTCTTCTACTAAGCAGCCTCTTGGGAAACAGATGTCCAGCTTTCTTGCCATCTCTTGGGAGGTCGGCCGGGAGGTCTCCTTGAATTTGGTTATCCATCCTTTGCCCATCGATCTTCCCTCATTCTGTCGACGTGATCTCTCCAATATCGTCGTTTCGATCTCGTAAATCGTACTATGTTTTGAATTTCCAGGTCTTTTCTTACAACTTCTCTCCTTATTTGCTCTCTTAAGCTTACTCCTTTAATTATGGTTCTCAATGTTTTCATCTCTGCTGCCCTCATCATGTTCTTCGTTTTCGTTGTGTCCGCTCGAGTTTCCATTGCATATGTAAGTATAGGTCTTACGATTGTTTTGTATATGCGGACTTTACTATCGGTGGACATATATTTGTTTTTCCATATGAGGCCCCTCAGATAACCAGATATTCTTGAGGCTTTATTTACTTGGGTTTGCACCTCTTGTTGTAAGCTTTTGGAGCCTGTGATCTCAACTCCTAAGTATGTACATTACATGGCATACACTGGTGAATGCGGTTGTCGTATACAGCTAATTTACATCTTGTAGGCTCCTTTGCTATGACCCTTGATTCTGTTTTTCCTACAGATATCTGCATATTAAGGTTTTCGTCTGTTGTTTGGAACCGATACAGCTGTAGGTCGTCCTCGTTATCGGCTATCAAGATTGCATCATCAGCATAGCATAATATCTTTATTGATCTTTGTCCCATCCTGTATCCTTCAGAGACTTCTTTTACGCTATATTTATTATCTTATCCATAATTAGATTAAACAAGATTGGGCTCAGACTGTCACCTTGGCGAATTCCTGTTAGTATTGGAGCTTGTTCGGTAAAGCCCTGTGATGTTAACTTTGGTAAAGTGCGTAATGTTGAGGTTGGAACGTTCATAGTTGGTAAGGTTCAGAGTTCGGAGTTCACAGTTCATGTTATGGCATTTATAAATATCAACAAGTTGGGAAAGTTCATATTTGACTGGTTAAAATTCGTAACCAATAGAATATTGGACATTAAAATTTTTTGTTCTTCAAGCTAGTCCGAGCTACCTACAACCTACCCCAAACTACTCCGAGCTACTTACGACCTGGTCCAAGCTACTCCGAGCCACTTCGCGCTACACACGCCTACGACTTACTCCAAGCCACTCCGAGCTACCTACATCAACTAACGAACTAGTCCCGACCTACTCCAAGCTACTTGTAACCTACTTCGACATACTCGGAACTAATCCCAAGCTAATTACATACTCCTTACACTGCCCTCACTATACGCCACGATGAAATATCTTCTGCCCCATTGAGGTAATTGTCATTTTAGGTCACGCCTTTTTCACGTGAATTTGTGATAGTCATCACAGAGCATTACTTTTGCAGTCGTCAGTTATGCCACCAGAAACTGAGTTTTCGAATAAAAATGGACGTTTGTGTAGAAACCAGTTTGGTTTTTCTCCGGGCTTAAGTACTAGCGATGACATGCACAAACTCATTGATCATGTAAGATATAAATTGGACTCTGGCAAAAAGTGCTTAGCTGTATTTTTGGATCTGGCAAAGGCCTTTGCCCCACAGACAGCTTCTCGATGTCGTCGAGAAGAACGGGGTGAGGGGCTCCGTGTTACGGGTCTTTGAGAACTATCTTGTGGAACGGAAACTGTGTTAAAATAGATGACACTTTAAGTGACCCATGTACAGTAAGAATTGTGATTCCACAGGGGACTGTTCTGGGACCCCTGTTGTTTGTTTTATATATCAACTCAATTGCAAATTGACATAAATGGTATAATTATTTCATACGCTGATGACACTCCAACATGCAACTATTATCTACTAGCATGGGCGTAGACAGGATCTTTTCCATGTGTCTGTTTGCTCTACAGTGCCCCGTCAGCTGACTAATATTCTTATCGTCTTGCGATTGCTCTTAAGTGGTTCTACCATGAATTTTGGGAGGCCGTGTTTTATGAACTGTTTGGGCTGTAGTTGCCCCGGTGTTTGTAATAACCAGTTTAGAGAATGTTTATCTATCCAGCTTTTAACTGTTATTTTGAAGACTCTTGCTGCTATCCCGCAGTGGGGCTCAGGTCCCAACGTAACCTTACTTACGCCCCGTTTTGCAAGTTTGTCGGCTTCTTCGTTGCCTTGATGTCCTTCATGTCACGAAACCCACGCAATAGTGAGCTTATTGTTACGACATAAGGGTACTTATGCAGCCTTTAACTAGCCTAGATCTGACCTCCCTTTTCTAATGTTCAATTTCTCTTTCTCCATGGCGCAGAGTTGAATTGCGGCGACCTCTGCTTGGAACACTGTGGCTTGACTGCCCGTGTTTATGGAGATATTTGACTTAGGTCCGTGGACCGTAGCTTCCACCCCTTTACTGGTCTTAGAGCTGTCGGTATACCATGCTTGGACTGCTTTTATAGGAGCCCCCCCCCCCTCCCCCTCTCATTCTTATCTGACTACAATAGCTACTGCGAAGGGCCTATCAAACCCATAGAAGAGGGTTGTTTCGTGTGATGGCATTTCGAAGAGATACTTGATCTCCTCGCTGTCCTCTAGTGTCCATCTTGTGGGTCTTTCCCACTCAATGATGGTCTTGTTGTCTTGCTTGAGCCGGTATTGTACCATTCTTACGTTCCCCTGTATGAGGATATGTAATGGAGGTAGATTTAACAGGACTTCCAGTGCTGCAGTTCGGGTTGTTCTCATCGCCCCCGAGACGCACAGACATGCCAGCCTATGTACGTCTTCTGGTTGCCCCATTGCACCTGTTTGCGTGCCCTTTATGCCCCAAGCTATAGATTCATAGGTTAGCATGGGCCTTACCACCATTTTGTACAACAAGAGATTCAGTTCGGGGCCCAGCTCCCAGTTTCCCCCGCAAAATCGCCTGCATCTGGTGCAATTCTTGCTTTCTGAGTGACTTAGGTACTTGACTTCCTTGGAAAAGGGATTTATTATCCCGCTGAGCATGGGATTTTTCAGATCCTTTAATGCTCTTTTCTTTCACGTACTTAATTCTTCTATTCTTCATCATTCATCGTCAATTCCTAAAAGAGCCGGTTGACCAAAATCATGCATGAAAAAATTATACCCGATTCTTGCTTTTACAAAATATTAAATCGTGTAAAGAATCGTTGCATTTTTTATAACTAAAAGCAAGCATTTTCATCGGCTTATCATGTCATTTCAATTGTTCAGATTGGCAACACTGAATATTTTATTTTATTGTGATGGCATTTTCAGATGGGACTGGCAGGAGAGAGATGATGGAATATTTCTGGAAAATATTGGATTTTGGGACATAAAGTAAAAAGCAGAAAATTTGGATTTGAAAGGAGAAAGGGAGCTGATGCAAAAAACAAATAAACCAAAACAGCGTAATCTTTGATAAAAAAATGCGGATGGGGACGGAAATGTGTAAACGCCTGTGACATCATAACCATGCGCAGTGAACTTATGAGGGCTGCTCAAATATTTGTGCATGTCGTTATAGGCTATGTTTACAAATCAATGTCTCGCTCGAGTACTAGCAGACTCGCTCATTTTTTTTGGGGGTACTCCCTGAGATGCAGCACGTTTACCATATTTTTAAATTGATTTATATATAGCTATGCATTTTTGGCTTGATTACGGAGGTTTTGACCATACTTCACCACGCTGGCCAGTTGCGGATTGGTGAAGTGATTAGTGATAATGAGGGGTAAGGATGGGTTTGACAGGAAAATGGGTCATGGGACAATGATTTCCCCATATGGTGCTGGGAGATAAACCAAGGCTCGCGTGGGCTGGGGCGCACCCCTGAAGTAGTTTTGTCCCTATCGGGATCATAGGTGAGTAGCTACTCGCTACTCCCAAACAGCGGAGATAACTAGACGAGTGAGACTCATGTGGGCTGCTTTCGGTAAACTTAAACACATACTGAAGAACACTGACATCCCAATGAACCTGAAACGAGAGGTCTATGATAAATGCATTTTTGCCGGTAACAACGTATGTATTGGAGACAGCAACACTGATTCGACAAAGTCCTGTTCGCTTGAGGGTGGCTCAGAGAGCTATAGAACGTGCAATGTTGGGGATTTCCCTTAGAGATAGAGTGAGAAATCAGGAAATTAGAAGAAGGACCAGAGTTACAGACGTAATATCACGAGTTGTCGAGTTAAAGTAGAGCTGGGTAGGGCATGCTGCACGCCAGAACAGTGAAAAATAGACCATCAGGGTTGTACTTTGGCGACCCAGAGAAACAACGAGAAGTAGAGGTAGGCCACAAAGGCTCTGGATAGATGATATCAAGGAAGAACCAGGTCGAAGCTGGTCCCCGATAGCACAAGACCGACAGAAGTGGAAGAGACACGGAGAGGCCTATGTCCAAAAACGGATGAAAGATGGCTGAAGAAGAGAGAGATGCGTTTTTTAAACTATTATTACATAGAGTTTACAGTCATTATATTTTTACATTGTATTAGGTAGATATTTAGGTATCTATTTTATAAAGAATTGTTACCATGAAAATATTTTTTTTTAGATGTTTTAATCACCTTTTTTTCCTGTCATTTAAATTTGTAATAAGTGCTTATTAGTAGGTACTTCTGTGCTTTGTTTTCAGAGATATCCAAGGTTAGTCGCCGTGTTATGTAACGGCGTCGTTCTTTCATTTCGCATTTATAAATGCGATAATGGTGTAATGTTAAGTGAACCTTTCACGGTCGGAATCCAGTTTAAATAAACAACGTATCGTTGATGCGTTTTAAAGTAATTTAATGCACTTTTCGAAGAATAGACAACATTTATTGTCCGTAGCGCAGAACATAATATGTTTCAACGTAAGTTCTTCAAACTCATCACTTGCTCCATCGATCCTCACATATATTATAATATAAAATACATTAGGGCGGTCGTGTTCAATTTGCTTTTTGGACCAAATTTTAATGGTTTAAAGCAAAGTTGAAAGTCGTGATTGTTGCTAAGGTAGTACGACGCTGTTAATTATTTCAATAATATAAATTAAACATTCTAATTTATATTTACCATTTGAATAATCTGTCCTAGGTTGGTACTACGTTCAAAATACGTTTAGTTTCATTTACATTTCCATGACTATATTATGACAAAATGATAATTAATCATAGCAACTAAAAACAAGTCTTATTATCAATGATTATATAATTTTCTGTTTATTTTGTTTATAAATTTAGCATCATTATGATGGAGCGAACAAAATGCGTATTTGTTCATGGACTATCGAAAAGTCTTCGATAAGATGAAATTTGTTGCGCGATAGAGATGTATAAATTGGTGCCAGGGTTTAGTCGTAAATATTTTCAGATTTGCAATCAATGAACTTAATGACCAATAATTACTCTCAAAGGTTGGATGAGAATGCAGGATCGGAGTCAATTTCAGCGTTTGTTTTTGTTCCTGTAATACATGGTTTATGGTGCACCGATGACTTTACCATAAACCTTGACAAACGCAATTTATGCATTCTTCCAATAAACGGCATTCACTTCGAGAAACTCGCATCCTTAATGAATTTACGCAATGCCCTGCGACAATTTCATTTCCCAGGCGTCAAAAAGCGACGTGATTGGACGTTATTTTTAACCTGTCGTTTTTACGCTTTTGAAACCGCTTTTATGGTCAACTGGGTCGAACGATTGAAAACGGCGGTGTTGCGAAAAACGCGAATGCGTTTATTACAATATGCCCGGCTAAAAATAGCTCGTCGGGTGAAGAACCGTACAATGAAGACTTGTTTGACAAGAAAAATGAAGAAGCTCGAGAGAAGATGCCGCTTGCGTTTCATTGCAATTTATAATTTCTGAATCGGGATCATTGCTTAGCACGGCAGTATACGGCTCGTTAGTCGCTAGGAGTCATTAATGGACTCTGCTGAGAGTGCTGAGGCAATTCTTTATAACATCTTATGTAAGCTATAGCAGAATGATAGAAATCGACTAATCGGCATATTTTTCAATAGAATATTGCCTAAAACTGTTTATTTTTTATTTTTCTATAGTTTGTTTTTCTATAGTCAACAGCTTCGGGTGGACGAATTGGCAAGTGGTAGGACACCCTTTTGTCCTAGGGTTGGGAAACAGGCCCTAAAGGCGGACGAACCAAGAAATAAGTCAACGGCATAAGAATGTAGAAGGCAAGGAAAACCCATTACATTAAAGATCCATATGGCTATCTCTAGTTACCCATCATGACAAACGCAAGTAGGTGACTAAAGTCTACTGATCATGGATATCGGAGTCCAAGATTCGGCAAGAGAGGTATATAGCACAAATAGACCATGGGGCCTCCCGGGTCGTCAGCAAACGAAATCCTCATGGAAAATTCAAGCACAAGAACAACCTTAGAATTGCAACCTGGAATGCACATGAGTATGTTTATGGGCACTGTACAGTGAGAGATCATCTGGTGTACTACGCAGGTAATGACGATCCAAATCATTGGAATGGAGTTGGAATCATCTTACATAAAAGGTTTGAAGGTAACATCATTGGCTGCAGACAACAATACGACAGAATCATGTTCCTAAAGGTGAGAGGGCAACATACTAATATAAATTTGATTCAAGTATATGCGCCAACAGCAGATAAGTCTGAAGATCAAGTAGAATAATTCTATACCCAACTAAATGATATTATGAAAAATACAACGAAACATGAAACAACGATTATCATGAAACGAAGGTTGGAACAGGATCTGAAGATGATTTAGTGGAACAGTTTGGTCTTGGCTCTAAAAATGAGAGAGGAAACCGACTGGTACAATTCTAGAGAGAAGAACAGTTTATTACTACTAATACCAAGACAAATACCTTTTATAAACTACCACCAAGACGCTTGTATACTTGGAAATCTCCAGCAGATAGCAATGACAATATCATCAGAAACCAGTATCGAAATACCATCACTGCAGTTAAAACTTATCCCGGTGCAGATATTTCCTCGGACCACAACCCACTCGTCTGCAACTTCCATTTAAGACTGAAGAGACCCATTTTCAAAAAACAAGTTAAACGATTTGAGCTGGAAAAATTGAAGAATGCAGAGACTCAAGAAAATGTAAAATGTGCATTAAATGACGAATTTAAATTTTAAATCTATCATACCCTCTGATTGTCAAATAGAAAGCACGTGGAACTCCATCAAGAATTCAACCATCTAAGTTTGTGAAGATCTACTCTCTCTCTCTAGTCGTTCGCTTCATATTTGAAGCGTCGTGATCCTATGCTTGTCTCATGTTGTGTTTTTAGCAGTTTTCCTCCTTTCCTCTCTATTTGCCGTACTTCTAATGCTGTCTTGGAAAGATTTTCCTGTAAACTGCTTCACCTGGTCCAGTCATCGTTTTGGAGAACGTCCTCTAGGTCGAGTTCCCTCTACTTTCCCTTGGACCATGAGTTTTTCGAGATTGTCATCTTTCCTCCTGCTGACATG
>MU194587.1:0-15708 GCA_016904865.1 Pissodes strobi | reverse complement strand
CTAAGTAACATGTTCATCAAATGTCATTCCTCAATTTGCTTAATTAAGTGATGCGTACATTACAATGTAGTAACGGATCATCTTTTCTTGCAGATTCATTTTGCACCAGGCATGTGGGAGGAATAAATATGAGATAAGAAGTTAAAGCCAAATGCTATCCCAACCATATTTTCCATTTGCAAACCCAACGCGGAAAAAAAGGCTTCTACAAAGTGTAAATTTGCCTTGAAATCTTCAGATTCCATATCAAGGCCTTCTTCCGAGCAAACTGAGAAGTCGAGAATGGATTGGATTTTTTACCATGCACATATTTTATTTTTTTGTAGAAATTGAAAATAGATAGTAATCACTGAACTTGTCATAATATGAGTCAAAAAATAATTAGTAGATATGTAGTATTTCAATAAAAAAAGTAAATTATTGCACGCACAAATATGCTAGTAAATCCTTGAAAAAACTATTTGTATTAAAAAATTTAATTCAAGAAACTACAGATTTTTCCATGTTTAAGGTTCTTTATTTAGCTTTTGTCAATATCCAGAGGTGTATTCCTGTTTTGTATTGTTTTAAATATATTAGGTAATATATGTATATTTTATTTTAGATTTTTTTTTATTGTTACCGTTGAGCTTAAACCTTTATCGACAAGAAACAAGAGATCGAAGTAAGTTAATCAAACAACGTTGAGTAAAATGAATATGTTTATTTTAGATGAAATACTTTGTCAAATAGTGTACCTACTTTATTTCCAAACATTACATGAAATGAACTTCTGTTCGTAGTCAACGTCCATAAAAATCATAATGAATTTTTCATTATTCAGAATCCATTCTTTGACAGCATCCTTATTAAATCTAATTTTTCGCTCTGGTCAGGGCTGAAAATTGAAATAAGCTTTTATATTCTTTGTGTTGATTACAAATAAATAAGATGTTTTTAATATGAACAAGTCTTAAATCTAGACATGATTTTATGGCATTGTCCATATACCTATTTGCTTTAAAAAAAAGTTTTCTTGCATCCACTGCTGTATAAACTGGATACCTGCTTCGCCGCTTCATATGTATTGTGCCTCTCAGTCTCACAACATTTTTTGGGATTTTGGGAAGGTATTTAAATATGGACCTAAAAATTACATTTGCTATTTATAACATCACCTTGCTGAAAGATACCACAAATCATGAAGAAAGTACTAAAATTTCATGCCGTGAACCCAGACGACCATTCTGATTATCACATTAAAACGTTATTAATAATAAAAACAGATAATTATTTATATTTACGTACCAGTCTGTCACAATCTTGACTCATAACCCCACTTACATTGTCAATTCAGCTCATAAGTGTCTAATTTCGGTTGAGTTTCTGTCTCTTTCTGTACTACGCTCAAAAAGAGTCGGAAACATGTTCCTTGCCGCTTATACATGCGGGATTTTCAAATGCTAGTATAATACTTTCAATTATTTTGCTTGTTAATTTCGTGAAAATTATTAAATTTTTATTAGCTAAGGGTCCGGTTAACATATTCCTACCAATATAATACCTCAGTCGCTTTATTTTGTTAGCTTCTTGCTAAAAAAATGCAAAAAACGCGAAACTTCCATATAACCTTTAAGAAAATTTGCTCCAAAATGGCGGCCCTGGTCTATTGTCGTCACTGTCCTGTATAAAGCCACTGTAAGCCCGGATAAAGCGCGAAGCGCTATGATTGGTCGGAGGCCTTTTGAGGACGCTTAACTTTTAGCTTCCTAGCCTGCCGACGCAGTGGATAAACGTGGTAAACAAGAGATGGCGTTAGTAGTATCGCCAAGGTTTTAATTTGTTTGGAATGCGAGGACAGTGGCGTGGAATGTTAAACTGTACAAAACTAAATCGTTAGATTTGAAGACGTGTTCAAAAATGGTTTTTGAACACCGGAATGGATTAAAAGTTTTTTGAAAAGGCACAAAGAATTGTCGCTAAGATTGTCTCAAAACATGAAACGCGCAAGAGCAGAAGTTACATCTGACGTAATAAATGCCTATTTTGACGAACTTTACAAGTCAATTGAAGATGTTCCCGCGGAAAACATAGTGAACTATGATGAGACCAATTTTTCTGATGATCCGGGGAAAATAACTGTTGTTACGAAAAGAGGAAGCAAACACTGCGACAGAATAATGGATTCTTCGAAAACTAGTGTTTCGGTTATGATCACTGCGTCAGGTTCTGGAAAAGTTCTTCAGCCCTATGTGGTCTAAAATCCCAGCACTTATACCCAACATGGATAGAGAATATACCCTCAGGTGCTTATGCAACAGAAGTAAGAGTGGTTGGTTTGACCAATTTTGTTTTGAGGACTGGTTCCTCAAGGTAGCCATTATTTCTCTTTATTATTTCTCTAACCACTGGACTGACAGCTTCTTGAATTTTTTTTAAAGATATCCAAATTGCGTCCACACCAAAAAAGGAAAGGGGAAAAAGAATTAATGTTGCTGCTGGCAAAAGTGTAACGTTTCCTGTATATGACGGCAAAGTCGGAGATGAAGAACTCCTTGACGAAATTTTCGAATCAGAGTTAGATGGCTCAACCAAAGAAAATACTGATAATGTACAAACAGACGAAAGTAGTGATATCGATTGTGATACCATAAATATTAAAACATATATAATAAATCCTGTTCCTCTTAGTTCTGGCACACTTTTGAAAGAAGGCAAATATTTGCTGGTAAAGTTCGAAGAGACTAAACGCATCGTAAACCTTATTAGCAAAATAGAAAAAGTCATTACAAGTGACTATTATTCCGTATCTTTTCTAAGGAAAAAAAAATCGGAAAAAGATAGGAAACATTTTTGTGTACCCAGATGTTTCAGACAAATGCATAATAACCAAAGATGATATTTTATTTATATTAAAAGAACCAAAAGATTAAAGAAGATGCAGTTTCAAGAAGCGCTCGATTTTAATTCATATTGGTTAATTTTTTATTCTAGTTTAATACCCTGTTTTATATTTTTGTAAGAATTTTTTGTTTTGTTTTTTATTTTTGAAAGAATTTTATATTTTTTGCTTTGTATTTAAATAGTTTTCAGGCCTAAGAAGTTTTTGTTTTGTTTTTTATTTATGATTTTTTTATACGTTTATATCAATAAATTAAGTTTCTTTGCTATTTTTTTATTTTTAAAACCTTCCTGGGTCGAAAACTGTTTAAAATTGATTTTAAAAACAATATTTGTGTCCAATTTGGCCAATATACCGTTGTTTAATTAATTTTGAAGCTTTTTAAACCCATGTCCAACCTCACCCCATTTTGCGGGGCGAGTTGGACACCCATATATTTTTTTAAATGGTAATGTTACCTTTTCTTAAAATATTATTCAACTCTCCTATAAGTTATCCCTAGAGGTACCTTAATGATTTTTTTCATAATTTTTACGACATAGGTAAGAAAAATATCAAAAACCCGAAAAATTTGTCCAACTCTTCACCCCGGTTGACGGTACCTATTTTTTTATGGCAGTGGCACACGCACTAAAGGGAGATCCTATGGCGCTCGACGAGCGGTGTGTGTGTGTGTGTGCGAAGATGTTGATTGACACGGCTCTTGAATAGTTGTAGGATGTAACTAGTGGGAAACAGATGTCCTGGGCGTGAGTTCCACAGTGATGCAGTGCGCCAGACAAAGGAGTTCTTGTAAAGCGATGTTCTAGATGTTTCCAGTTGTACGACGAACTAGTGCGCTCTTGCCGTCTGTCGCGACTGTCTGACAGGAGTTGCCAGGGGCTGGATGAGGCGGGCCAAATCCTGGGAACATCTGCCGTGAAAGTATCTGTAAAACAGAGACATCTCGGCCACATGTCTGCGGTGTTCCAGACTATCCAGATTCCGGGTCGCCGAGGACGCACAGCTCTCTTCTGAATGGAATCCAGCAGCTTTAGGGTGTGCTTTGGTGCGGCATCCCAGATATGTGAGCAGTATTCTAAGCACGGTCTTATTTGCGCTTTGTAGAGCAAGAGCAACTGCTGCGGTGTATAGAGTTTTTTGTTGCGAAATAGCGCACCAAGCTTCTGGGAGGCTGATTTTGCGATGCTAGCAACATGGTGACCGAGACACCCAGCAGTCCGATTGACGAGGATGAAGGAATGGTCGATCCTGCCATAATGATGTCAGGACCCGCTGTATTGGCCCTCTTGGTAAACGTTGCTGCTTGGGTTTTTGCTGCATTGAACTGGACCAAATTTCGGTCGCCACAAGTTTGAACTTTCTCAAGGTCTTGATTAATTGCTGTAATCTGCTCCTGTCTGCGGTGATGAGTCTCAGTCGCTGGTAAGGGGTTTTCTGATTTAAGTGGGAGACAAGGGTACTGTCATATGCAAAACTGTAAACAGGATTATTCGTTTCGATCAGCAGGTCATTAATATAGATGAGGAACAGAGTTGGTGAAAGTATTGCGCCCTGAGGCACGCCCGTGTTGATGGTGAATGTGGCTGAGATGTGTCCATCAACTGCAACGTGCAGAGATCGGTTCTTAAGGAAACTGGCAAGCCAGCTGCAGAGAGAGGCTGGCAGTCCGAAGGACGGCAATTTGTTGAGCAGTCCGTCATGCCAAACTCTGTCGAATGCCTTTGAAATATCCAACGCAATCGCTCGAGACTCTCCCTTTGCGAGAGCCGTATTGATTATCGCTGATTATTCTGTTGTTCTCGAGGTACTCGAGTAGTTGCTTAACAAAAAGGAGCTTGTAGGCATAAGTCTTTTGAGCCAATGAAGTATCGTCTCGAAAAGCTGGAAAAAACTAAAGACTGGACGTAGTGAGTTTTTGAGTTACCTCAGCAAAAAGTGAGAAGCACAGCATTAAAACTTAGTAACATCAACATTCTTGCAAGCATTTTGGGAATTACAGGCAAAATCTAGATCCAGGTCGGGAACGTGCATGCATAAGTTGTCATATCATCCGGTCAATCACTGGCAATTATTATTCCCTACCAATTTAGACCTTTGCCTTCTTAATACGTTCGCGTTGTAATTTGTTTTTGATGTGTAAATATCTTAAGCGGCGGTATGAGGGTAAATCTCGGCAAATGGGACGGAAATGTGTGGGAGGGGCGGAAGTGGGGACAGAAATGTGTAAACCGATTCTAGCCGCTAGGGCGGTATTATATACAATTTTGCCACTTAAAATCATTTTAAACGGATTTTAGACGATAAAAAAGCATATTTTAAATTAAACGAACCGTCAAAAGTATTATTTATTAATTATTATATTTGCAGTGTATTTGGATCCATAGCACAGCTTATTTTTAATGGACGGTTGAGTTTAAAATGAATTTTCGCTTTAAAATCCACGACAAATTCGTCCGAAGCCACGGCTGTCGTCCTAAAAAAGTCCGAATTTTCGGATTTTTATACAATTTTGCCATTTAAAATCGTGTTAAAACGGATTTTAGACGATAAAAAGCATATTATTATTTTAAATTAAACGAACTGTCAAAAGTATTATTCAGATGCCCAGACGTTTAAAACAATAAATTTAAAATCATAAAATCATGCAATAAAATTTGAAAAAGTTGGTTATTGACTTTCCCAAATCAAAGGATGTCGGTCCAAGGGATTACTAGGTAAATAAGCTGTGTCCATATGTTGATGTTATTCCTGGTGGCATTAGATTTTCGTGTCGAATTTGTGCAGGTGTGCCGGGCGTGGTTAGTACTTGGATGGGTGACCGCTTGGGAACACAACGTGCTGTTGTCATTTTTTTTACAACGATGTCGTTATAGGATATGTTTAACACATCAGTCTCGAGTACTAGCAGAGTCGCTCAATTTTTTGAATTATAGATCTCTTCTAAGCTCAGTCAATCAGCTGGTGTATCTTAATTAATATTTCCATTGTGATAACGTATGATTAAATATTAAAAAATGCATATTAGCGTTGGTTATTTTACGGTATCAATTGTAAAATATTTTTTTGTCTATAAAATATGTATCGGATTCACTCCGTTGGACACCAAATAAAACATATGTTATTGTATAGGTATATTATTATAATAAAAATTAATAATATATTGTTGAAGGTTATTTGATTTTCCCATCCAAAGACATATCTGATGTGGAGGCTTTTTAGTTCTCTAACATTGTAATTGTGTTTACGAATCATAATTTTCTTCAAATTAATTATCGGTTAGAATAATTATTTATGTAATGGATTCAGCAATACTGAATGAATGCCCAGGGGGTGGTACATGATTGTGTATACATTTATATCTGAAAAGCAGCGAACAGAAGCTAATATACAGATCTATAGCACGATTCTAAACAGGAGGTACTAACCCAAGGTTCTTATCAGAACCAACTCTGACAATGGCATCCGTAAATATACAGGGTCTTGCAAAGAACAGAGGAACTACTATCAGATTTCTGTACAAAATCCAGATGTGATATCCTGTGTATCCAAGAAACTCATAGGGATCTAACCCAACACAGACCCCAGCTGCAGGAATGAATCTGATAGCAGAAATCCGGCACAACAAGCACGGAAGTGCCATTTTCGCCAAACCCGACAAAGATGTAACATCAGCACATTGCACGCAAAACAGCGGCATTGAAATCATTACTGTGGAAATAGGGAAATTCGCGTTACATCTGTGTATAAACCTCTTACAGAGAAATTTGCTTCTATGGCACCCCCAAATTTGGTATCCCAAATACATCGGTTTATAATTGGTGACTTTAACAGTCACAATATCCTATGGGGCTACTCCGAAACCGACACCAACGGACAGGCAGTGGAAGAATGGTCTGAAGTAAATGATCTCGCTCTTATACATGACTCGAAACTTCCACAATCTACAAAAACCCAACATCGACCGATTGGTCTTGAAGTGTACGCCACCATCTCCTTTACACGCAGGTTTAACTTCAAGAAAGCGAATTGGACACAATTTGCCGAGATGTTGGATGAGAGAATCAGCCAGCTTGGATCGAACACCAGATAACTACGAGCACTTCACTGATACGCTTAAAGAGATCTCAAGAAAAACCATTCCCAGAGAGGATGCAGAACTCAGTTTATTGCGGGTTTATCAAAAAACTCCATAGATCTCCTGAACGAATACGCTAAACTGTATGAACGCGATCCTCTCAGTGAAGAAACAATGAATTGTGGTAACGCATTAATCCAACAGCTTAGTCAATCAAGACAAGAAAGATGGATAGAGAAAACTTGAGGGCCTAGATATGACATATACAGCAGCAAAATGGCTCGGAATTTTATCTAGAAGCTAAATGGTGATCCTGTTGTGAAGCAGAGCTCATCCAATGTCACTCTAAACCAAGTCGCCCAACAACTAAAGAAAAATGGCAAAACGGAAAAAAAGATCAAGACGGAAAAAATACCCAGAGACTACCCGAAAAAAAAATATTCAGAAGCACCGTTCACAAATAAAGAGCTCAACGATGCAATAAACACAATGAAAAACGGAAAAGCCGCTGGTGTTAACGACATCTGTACAGAGCAAATAAAACACCTTGGTTCTGCAACGAAAAACTGGTTCCTTAAACTTTTTAATAAGTGCATTTCAGACTTAAAAATCCCAAAGTCATGGAGAAAATCCATGGTAGTCGCTCTGCTTAAGCCAGGAAAAGAGTCTGCTGGTAGCTACCGCCCGACCTCCCTGCTATGCCACCTTTTCAAAATATACGAACGCCTGATCCTAAATCGAATGGGAAAAATCGTAGAACCAAAACTAATTCCTCAACAAGCTAGATTCCCCAATAAAACAAAAAGATCTCAAAATCTACAGTATTGCATTTATATTTTTAATTAAAAGTAGGGTTACATCACTAAAAGTGTAAAATAATTAGTCCCATATAAAAACAGATAAGCATTTGGTAATACATGAAATTCAAAGACAATAAACAAATACATAGCAGTAAAATACGCTTACCATTAAAATTATCAGTCCAACAGCACTGGCACACTAACAACAAATAAACCATGATGGTGCATTTTAACATAAAAACAGCAAATATTCATAAAACAGTGTAGCTAGCGACATCTAATAATAAAACTAACAGTTACAACAAATTAACACAAAGGAACCTCAAAAATGCGTACGCTATACTAAATGCTAATGGTTAGTATTTAGGTTATTAAAAACAAGATGGGGCTCGTAAACAAATCTCTCATTAACACACGAGATGTCAGTGCTTTTGAACGCTCTACTTATTTCTAATGTTTCTAACAAATTAAGTTTTTTACTTTTATTACAGGAATGAAGAACTCTAACATTTTCATTTGGTGGAAAACTGTGTTCACACGAAAGCAAATGATTTGCAAATGAGGATTTAGTTTCGGTGATGTCTGTGTCTTTGTACTTATTAAATTGTGCTTTATGTTCACTAATTCTGACAGAAATTTTTCGACCCGATTGACCAATATAAACTGCGGGACACTCATTGCATTTAATCTCGTATACCCCAGATGGCGATAGAGACGGAACTGTGTCTTTTAACTTAACTAGGTGTTTCTTTAAGTGGTTTACCTAAAATACACAAAGACAATATACCTATTAGACCGGTAGTATAATTCGTAGACTCACCTGTGTATAAGCTTTCCTCTTGGCTCAATGGGATTTTAAAAGAAGTCACCGCTTTTGTGTCTCCTTCTTCAATAAAGAACTCGGTTGATTTCTCCAAACAAATAAAAACTTTAAACATCCCTAACAATACAGTTCTGGTATCCTTGGATGTTAAGAATTTGTTTCGCAGCATACCTCCTCAGGACTGTATCGATTTGGTACAGAAAATGCTGAAAAATAGGTTGGATCCCTTATTAGCCGAAAACCTTTCATTACTCCTCACTATTGTCTTAGAACAACATTCCCAGGAAACACCATTTCATCTAAAATACGTTAAAAATACTTTGGGACGGTGACTCTATCGATGATCGTATTAGATGTCTATTAGACAATTTAATGTCCGCACAATAGACATCTATTTTTGATAGTTTTGAGAATTAAATATTAACGTTTATGTTATACATCTTTAAAATGTCTAATAATGTCAATCTATATTTCGTTTATTATTAGATGCATAAAAAACGTTTTTTTAGATGCATCTATTTTCGATTTATAGTTAATGTTATATTGATGCTTTTTAAGTGATGTTTAATATACATATTTAAATAGACGACTATTTTCCATAATTGGGTTATTTAAAAATAGACATTTAAAATATACATATTTAAGACATCCATAATGGTACTCTATATTTTGTACGTCAAAAGACGTCTATAAAACACTGTTTAAAAACGTTTAATTTCAATTAATAATGTTTCGTTTAGGCTTTTTGTCCAAAATGCACTTCAAGATCATAAACCTATGATATAACCTATTATAGACATTTTACAAATATTAACGTTTATTTCCAAGTAATAAATTTTTTAAAATAACTAACCCAAACTAACCCTAGGAGAACAAATGCATAATTAGACATTGGATAAGGAAAACACATACCTACACATCTTCGTTTTATATCTTGACTAAAACCACAAGTAGCCTGCATTTAAAGTTTAAAACAAAAAAGAATATGATGTTAACGTGGATATAGTTAAAAAATAAAATGTGCTTTTGCAACTCCTATAGTTAACAATATAAAACATGAATGATAATAACCGACGATAAATATAGCACCTACGAATTTCATGTTTAAAACAAAAAAAGAGCATATATAATGAATTATAATATTTTAAAAATCAAATGTATTATTGTAACCTGAAACTATAAGATAAATCGCTAACTATAGTACATGAATTCCAAATATAAGACAAAACAGAATATATTTTGTATTAACATATTCAAATATAAAATATATTGGTGAAACTTGCAGCTACAGCTACCATGATGAAAAGTAAATAACCAAAAATAACTAAGTAACTATAGTAAGTAAAATGAGTTAAGTTTAAGAGAATATGAAAACCAGAAAATAAAAAATAACTGAACAATATGTCATCAAAGTAAGTAGAAAAAATCTAACACCAAGGCTAGATGCTTTAAACTCTATTTCTTATTGATTACTTTTTCTTCTACTTTCATTTTCATGCCGCTGCTGGTTAACTCAACGCAGCCAATCCTGGACGGCTTTTATGACTATCATGTCGCTTAAATCAGATGGTTGTAACTCAGCAAAATGCAGATTATTAGCCTCTAAAAATAAGATCAGAAATAAATATCGGAATGCATTTTTAATACATAACGATAGCGGAATACTGTATATAAATTATGTACTATTGCTCCAAGAAACAAAACAAATAAAATAGGCGACAGTCGCTTAATGCTGCGCAGACATTGTAGTGGCACAGAAGTTTCTGTGGTAGTAGCAGCAATGGCGCCATACGAAATGAGAAATTGCATCAATTTTATATTTTTATAACTTTCTGATATTCCCTATTTTTTATTTCACTAGTCATCCGAAAATATCTTCATACCAATAAATACCAATTTCAATTGTAAATACAGTATACAGTATAGAAAGTGATATGTAACCAAAAGTTTGAAAAACAATATAGGTACAAGCATTTTTACCCGAGAATGTTTATAAAATTACACATTATTGTCTGCAGTAAAGCAATATTACATTACATTATGTAAATAAATTTAATAACAACTATACTTACCAAATACTAAAAATTAAATCATCACATAATATAGTTTTCACAAAACTTCAACGCGTCGCTGTAACGTGACCACTTGGGTTTTATACACGGCCATATTGCTAATGCTAATATAATACTTGCTAATGAGGAAGGAGGCAGGGTTGCCAAATATTTTCAAACTATAGTGCCAAATAAATTGATGAAAATATCCTAAGATTTTAAGAATTAGTCTTCAAATTATTATTACCTGTAATGTTTTTTTGTAAAATTGCTTAATTTAGCTAACCCTTTTTAAAATTCAAAATTACCCTGTTTTCGTGTGAGGAAGTTATTGAAGAAAGCCCTATCCAGGAACAACCGGTTTCTGCTTACAAGCATATCGTTGATCTGTTTGCTTATTTATTTGTTTTATAAAATATCACAAATTTTAATTAATTTGGGTTAGTTTATTTTTAAAAAAGCGCGTCAGATTTTCTACTATAACACAGGTCTGCATCGTTTCAGTAATCAACAGAGTACTGTTGGAGGAAAGCCAGGGCGATTTACTAGTCGAAATTTTTTGAGAGTTTCACGATTTTTAGAATCGCAAAGATTTGGCAATCAAAATTTCCGAAAAATGAAAAATAATTCAGTTCGAAGAAATATGTTCATGATATAAAATCCAGCAAGCTCAAAACTATTAAATTAATGAGAATAAAACGTAACCGCCTCATAACGGCCATGATTATTTTCGATTACACCGCCTTTAACGCCGGACGCTAAAATTTTCGTTAGGAGCGCAATTTCTTATGAAAAAGCGCCATTTTTGCGTAATCCCGCCGCATCTGGCAACCGTGGAAGGAGTAGGTACATTCAAGTACGCCTGCGCCAAGGCTTGCGCTTTAGATATTATCTTTCATAGATGTTTAAAGACATCTTTGATTTACATTTATTTCACATAATATTATATAGTTCCGATCTTCATCGCCCAAAATTAGACCCTTATTATTAGATGCCTATTATAATCATTTGCTCCTGTTTACACATTTTCAAATGGTTTGCAAGATACTTTCCACTTAATGTTTTCAATTTAAATAACATCAGTTTTAATTCTGCATAGGGTATGTGTAGTTTTTGGTTGGCTTTAACTAATCGAAAAATAAATATTTTAAAAATCTCGAATATAGACCAATATACATATAAATAAGATAACATGGACCAAAATTAAACTTCCATTAAATGTTTTCGAAATTACATATTTTATATATGTTTTTATTACGCATGCATCATAATCAACGATTATCGCACGCTCCAGCGTGCTTAAAATGATGTTTATGATGCGCGTACTTTTTTAAAGGTTGCTATAGAAACATTTGATCATGTCAAATGTGACAGATTAATATATTCGTCAATATATCCCTTAAGTTTAATATTTAAAACATTTTTGAGATTATGATGCATTCGTAATAAAAAATAGCGTATGATACACGTGTATAAGAAACCTTTAAAGCCCTTGCGACTTACAAAACACTCCGCTGCGTTATATTATATCTATAATTTACATGTTTTAAACTAAAACACATTTTACTTTTCATTCTGAAGGAATGTGTAGTTTTTAATTTATTTGTATTTTAATAAATAATTCATTAGAAAAATTTAAGTTTTTAACAATTGTTGATATAATGTGACCTATGTCTAACGTACATAAAATATACGTATAGTCTCTAACATGTCGAAAAGTAGATGTAAAAAAAACATCGAATAATAGAGCCAATATATGAATAAGATCTCCTCGACTATAATTAAACGTCTATTATATGTTTTTGTCATTACATATTTTATAAATGTTTATATTATATCTTTAATTTACATGTTTTAAACTGAAAAATATTTTACTTTTAATTCTGCATAGAATATGGAATTTTTAACTTATTTTTATTATAGTAAATAATTCATTAGAAATATTTTAGTCTTTAAAAATGTTTGATATAATGAGACTCATGTTTAATGTACATAAAATATACGTAGAGTCTATAATGTGTCGAAAAATAGATGTGTAAAAATCATCGAATTTTAGATCAAGACGTAAAATAGATCACATCGACCGAAATTAGACGTCTATTATATGTACTCGTGTTTCCTGGGTTTGTTCCAATTTAACGGAAAGTTTTTCAAACAAAAAGAAGGGTTGGCCATGGGATCTTGCTTATCTCCATTTCTTAGTGAAGTGTTCATGTCTAACTTAGAAAGAAAAATTGTAGGTAGTAAGTATGGAAACTCTATTGTTTTCTATAAACGGTACGTTGACGATGTCTGTATGCTTTGGAGCGGGGGAGACGAGCTGTTGTCGGAATTTTTGATTTTCATTAACACTCTGCATCCAAAAATGAGTTCACTATGGAGAGAGAATCTGACAATTCTTTAGCTTTTCTAGATCTATACCTCAGAAATAAATATGCACTCTCCTACAACTTAATACATAATGAAAATACATCTATTCACTCTTTCAGGTCACTTACATACTTTGGCCATTTATCCAACAAAATTCCCAGACTCTTTTCTCCCTATGGTGTTTCTACATCTTTTAAAACAACTTAAAGAAACACCTATGACCTAGTTAAGTTAAAAGACACAGTTCCGTCTCTATCGTCATCTGGGGTATACGAGATTAAATGCAATGAGTGTCCCGCAGTTTATATTGGTCAATCGGGTCGAAAAATTTCTGTCAGAATTAGTGAACATAAAGCACAATTTAATAAGTACAAAGACACAGACATCACCGAAACTAAATCCTCATTTGCAAATCATTTGCTTTCGTGTGAACACAGTTTTCCACCAAATGAAAATGTTAGAGTTCTTCATTCCTGTAATAAAAGTAAAAAAACTTGATTTGTTAGAAACATTAGAAATAAGTAGAGCGTTCAAAAGCCTTGACATCTCGTGTGTTAATGAGAGATTTGTTTAGGAGCCCCATCTTGTTTTTAATAACCTAAATACTAACCCTTAGCATTTAGTATAGCGTACGCATTTTTGAGGTTCCTTTGTGTTAATTTGTTGTAACTGTTAGTTTTATTATTAGATGTCGCTAGCTACACTGTTTTGTGAATATTTGATGTTTTTATGTTAAAATGCACCATCATGGTTTATTTGTTGTTAGTGTGCCAGTTCTGTTGGACTGATAATTTTAATGGTAAACGTATTTTACTGCTATGTATTTGTTTATTGTCTTTGAATTTCATGTATGACCAAATGCTTATCTGTTTTTATATGGGACTATTTATTTTACACTTTTAGTGATGCAATTAAAAAAAAAAATTTTAGGTCTGATTAAAAATGCGAAACATGTCACCCTACTTTTAATTAAAAATATAAATGCGATACTGTAGATTTTGAGATCTTTTTGTTTTATTGAGTTTTGATAAAAACAGTATCTTTGAGAATCATGGATGAATTTTACGATTTAAGCTAGATTCCGACCCGGAAAGTCGTGCACTAGTCAAATCCTTGCACTTACGGATTACAGAACACATAGAAAGGGGTTTCGAAAAAAAAACTGATCACGGGCGTTGCACTAGTCGACCTATCAGCAGCATACGACACAATAAACCATAAAAAGCTGATGACAAAAACATACAATCTCACCAAAGGCTACAAGGAACGGTCTCCCTGAAGGGAGTGTCCTTTCTCCAATCCTCTTCAATATGTACACCAATGACCAACCAATCTGTGAAAACACTGAAAACTGAGAAAGCTTCGTTTACGCTGATGATCTCGCCGTAACAGTGCAGGACAAGAGTTTTGACTCAGTCGGGCTAAAACTCGAAAGACCATTAGGCAGCATGACCGAGTACTATGAAGAAAATGCACTGCGTCCCAACCCAACAAAAACCCAAGTAAGCGCTTTTCACCAGAAAAATAAATAGGAAGTTAAATGTCAGATGACAGGGAAGCGATCTCGAGCATACAGACTATCCAAAATATCTTGGCGTCACATTGGACCGAACACTAACATGCAAGCAACAAAGACGAGGCAAAAAGTGACAACAAGAAACAATGCCCTTAAAAAGATAGCCTCTAGTAGGTGGGGCGCACGACCTTCAGTACTTAGAATTACGGCAGAAGCCTGCTTGTCCACTGCAGAATATATACGCTTGCTCTGTATGGAGTAGATCCAGCTACGCTAGACAGGTCGATACCGCTCTGAACGAAACATACCTAATAACAACTAGGTGCATGAAAGCAACACCTTTACCGGCGCTCTACAGAGCATCAGGCTTTTCTTGCCATCAAGCTGCTGAATATACTGAAAATTTTAAGCAAACATTTGATGAAAGACACTCACTATACGGCAAATATGTGACACATGGAAGACTCAAATCGCGCCGAAATTTCCTCAGAATGGTTAATGACAATGAAGAACCCCCTGACGATTACCCTATACGTCAAGAAGACCGAAGTGGGACAAGCCTATACTGGTGAACATATGGCGAACACTAAACCGTATCAGAACGCTAGTTGCACCCGTCAAAACCAACAAAATCAAATTGTACCAAACCAGGAAGTTATTTTCTGTGAATGCGGGGAAATACAAGATATGATGCACCTAACAGTCTGCATTAACTGTCCCAACACCTGCACCCTCGACGATTTATGGAATGCTGAACAGAATGCAATAGACGTCGCCCATTATACTGCGCCCAAAAACTATAAGATGTTGATTTGGACGCGAAAAAGTAAGTAAGTAAGTAAATAGGAAATCAGACAATCATTATACAAAACGAAAGAAAGCCACAACATCTTTTACTGTCAGAAAGTTTAGAACTAAGTATATTTTGTTGTTCTCTCAAGAATAGTTTATGTTACAACCTAAAATAATCCTATTTTGCTTAGTTATTAGTTCCTGATGATCGTTTATAATTTTAAAATAAAATGAATAGTTTCTGCGGTAGGATCCTTGTGATACATCGTTGAATAATAATACTAGGGCTAATTAGTACACTGCTTTTAGATGCTTCCAAATAATTTAATAATATATTTTTCTCTACATATGAGCAGGTCAGTTGGTCGTTCGTATTTAAAACGTCTGTTTTTTGTGA
>JAEQML010068077.1:0-18550 GCA_016904865.1 Pissodes strobi | reverse complement strand
TTATATGAACGTGTAGGATATTAATTTATGAATGTTTTCATATAAAATTCATCTACATTTTTGTTCGAATTATATTTTTTATCATTGCTTGAAATATGCAGATTACGTAGGTCCTTACGGCAAAATAAATCAATAAATTTAAATATCTCCCTTCGAACCTGGGCAAAATCTGATTGAAATATACTCATTTTTGTACTCACCTCACATGAGCCTCTCTGAAATAAAGGCTCAAATCAGAATATTGTATTCTAGCGAAAAGTGTGCCTTTAGTATCTAGAATATACAGGTGCAAGAATACATTTTTTTCTCAAAAGGTAATGGAACAATAGAATTAAATGTAAAAAAAGTAATTTTCTTCTAGCCGCGAACGTCGGATCTCGCGTTGCCCCAGTAGTCTCGCATCTCACTTTTCTTCATAGCTCCCTCTCTCTCTCGCCCATTGTACAATACAACTGGTTTTACACATTACGGGTTAGAATACTAATTAATAATAATAGCTATTATTATTTGAATAAAGTCAATGAAGACATTTTCGATTATACTGAAATTTATTTTTTCTACTTGCGTGCGGAAAAGTTCACTTTTCCGTACTCAATTTAGTTTAGAAAGTGCCACTTTTCCGCACTAGTGCGGAAAAGTACTTTTCCGCACTACTTTTCCGCACTAGTGCGGAAAAGTAAAAATATCAAATTAAATATCAAATTTGTCACACAGTAACTTCTATATTGATAATACCAAATTTAGGGGAACACGTCATGTTCGTTATAACAAAGCGGAAAACTAATTATAATTATTAAAGATTTATTATACAAAAGAAATATAGCTACAAATTTGGGACACCCAGTATCATAAATATCAATAACTGCTATTAAATTGTTATTGTTTTATGCTTTTTAAATAAAATCTTGTCTAAAAAATCTATGTTTCTCAAGCGAATAAAAATAACTATTCTATTTGCCCAAATAAAACAAAATAGACGGTTCAATTTTTGATTTAGGTGCTTGTAGAAAAAATTTTGTTCCTAACTCATGCGGAAAGTCTCTTTTCCTCACTCGACTGCTTGCCGAACTCCGCTGCGCGTCGTTCGGCAAACTGCAATCGCGTGCGGAAAAGTATGACTTTCCGCACTAGTTAGGAAAATAACTATTTCCTATACTCTGGCTGCTAGGCAATAAAACAGTAGAAAAAAAATAATATACTTAATGCAACTGCTATTAAAAAAAGGACTAGCTTTTATTCAAAATAGAAAAACTCAAAATGTAAAGAAACTCTTTATAATAACAAAATCTATTCATCTTCTCTGTCTATACCTTCTTCAGGAATAGACACAATTCCTTCAATATTGCCTTCCAGTATTTTTTGCCTGATCCTATGAAACCTATTTAATTTATTCTGCGTGCACAAGCTTTAAACACAAGCTTTGCTTCCATACAATCTAATAAAAAAATATTTGATTAAGTTTTATTATGTACCTATTAAATCTAATAATAATTTACCTTTCTTACATCCACAAAAAATAAATACTTTTGCATCCGAAATGCTGGAAGTGTTGTTAAAATTTCCATCCGCATTCTGTCACCTCTGGTAATAGGGGATTTGGTTCTAAAGAACTAAAGCACACCTAACTTTGATAATGTGCTCTCAGACTGTGAAATTTTAAACAATTTTTTGTAGGGGGCTAGTTTTTCAATTAGCGATGAAGAGGCCAATAGTGTCCTTAAAATATTAATAGAGAAAATGTTTGGATTTGTTGAAAGAATTTTATGATAAATTTCTCTATGTTATTGAACATTTTCCAACATTTTATTTTATTTTATGAAATACAGGTAATTTGTGTGCAAGTTTTTCCTCTAGGTTGGTATCATGAACGGCCACATATCGCACCGAATTTCCTCTTCCACATTTTACTCAAATTCTTTAGGAGTATAGGAGTATAAATTTTTAAAATGTACCAGAAGTACAAGTACATCATCAATATCACTGGAGTCCAATATGCATGTCAAATACATACAATATTTAACAGAGAGTATATGCAACAAAATCCTAATATCAGCTTCTTCGTGACTATAGAGGATAATAATTTATTGTCAATTGGTTCGCAATTTGTTTTCTTATCAAAAATATTGGTAAATCCCTCACTATAGTTGCGAACTTGAAATTCGTTTTATGAGAGTGCTCTAATTTCGTTAACTGTTTTTTTTTATTAAAAACAGAGTGGATAAATATATTCCGCTGTTGTGGATGTAAAAGTAATAATTATTGCATGTGGATGTAAAACAGGTAAATTATTATGTAGTTATTTAACATAATAAAACTTTATCAAATATTTTTTTATTAGATTGTATGGAAGCAACGTGTACAAGCTTTAGCACGTAGAAGAAATTAAATAGGTTGCATAGGATCATGCAAAAAAATTACTGGAAGGCAATATTGAAGTCATTGTCTTGAAGAAGATACAGACAGTGAAGATAAATAGATTTTGTTATTATAAAGATTTTTTTACATTTTGAGTTTTTCTATTTTGAATAAAAGCTAGTCTTTTTTTTTAATAGCAGTTGCATTAAGTAAATGATTTTTTTCTACTGTTTTATTGCCTAGCAGCCAGCGTATAAGAAAAATGAATTTCAGTATAATCGAAAATGTCTTCATTGACTTTATTCAAATAATAATAGCTATTATTATTATTATTATTAGTATTCTAACACGTAATGTGTAAAACCACTTATTATATTGTTCAATAGACGAGAGAGAGAAAGATGGAGCTATGAAGAAAAGTGAGATGCGAGACCACTAGGGCAGCGCCAGTTCCGACGTTCGGCTAGAAGAAAATTACTATTTTACATTTAATTCTATTGTTCCATTACCATTTGAGAAAAATTTTTATTCTTGCACCTGTATATTCTAGATACTTAAGGCAAACTTTTTGCAAGAATAAAATTTTTTTGATTTGAGCCTTCGTTTCGGAGAGAATGCGAGGTGAATACAAAAATGAGTATATTTCAATCACATTTTGCCCAGGTACGAAGGGAGATATTTAAATTTTTTTATTTATTTTGCCTTAAGGGCCAACGTAATCTGCATATTTCAAGCAATGATAAAAAATATACTTCGTACAAAAATGTAGATGAAATTTATATGAAAACATTAATAAATTAATATCCTACACGTTCATATAATAATCTCGATTTTTAGGTATATTGCCATTTGCCTGTTCTAATTTTTGACTACCTTCGGATTTTGAATTAATATAATAAGACCTTCATTCTGTGAAAATTTCAGCTTGTAACCTCGAGGTGCCCACACAAGGCAAAATAAGTTATGTGCTACTTATAACTTATAAGTAGCACTCTACTATATAGCAAAGAAGATGCTAAGATGATAGAAGTCCGTTCCGACTTTCCCATATTGCCCCTTCTACAATTAGGTCTAATGCTATAAAGAAAATATAAATAATAATAATAATAATAATAATAATAATAATAATAATAATAACATAACATAACATGTGTTACTGTATATTCTTGATGCAACGGGAATTTCATCCAATATTTGTACTTATTACATAATACATTCCTGCATTTCTCAACCAATGCTTATTTACCTTATTATTGAAAATATTTGAGACGTTGGCCAGGGTCTATGACATTATTGCATTTATGATTATTTGCTCCGAAATTAAAACAATGCGCTATCAAAAAATGTTGTATCATCGACCATTGGTCGATGGTTGTATGCAGTTGAAATTTTTGTTTAAACATTTTTTCCCGAAGAAATGCTTTTATACACTATGTATTACGATGTCTAGCAGTTAAACGTTACACGTGAACAAAAATTGATATTTGTTGCATTATTGAAAAAACTATTAAGAGTTAACATTTGTATTTCCTGTACACCAAAGTAGTCCTACACTCAATTAGAGGCTGTAAATATACCAACGGCAAGGAAGCAAATAAGACTTTAAAATTACCTAAATCTTTTTGAGCATCTTCAGCAATGAGTTGCGTTTCTATTGCCATTTTAATTGCTCCTTGTTCTTCCCTCTCCACTATCTCTTTGGTCTCTTCTGCAACTATCTATGGTCGAATAGAAATATTTATTTCAACTAAATCTCCAAGTGTAGGATTTATAAACCTTTCTATAGATATAAGAAATCGAAAAATTACTCATTTGTCATAGTTTCGTTTGTTACATGCATGTAAACAACAATGTAATGTCAGCGAATATTAACTATGACAAGAAGGCCCACTTAATGGCAAGAGAGCGCTACAAAGGAATCGTCTTCGTTACCTGGTAACGTTCGGCGAACTTCGCCGCACACAGGTTGAATTTAAATAAAAGCTGGCCATAAACTATATTTTCGTTTGCGTTATATCTAATCAAATTTATGACGAAACTATTTATAACACTCTAATACTCTATTTGGCTTTGTAAAAACACAATTGATATCTTCTGAATTGTTTGCAGCGCCCTGTCAAACTTACGTTATGGTTTTTTTTTATTATTATCACCAAATAAATATTTTGATAAAGTTTGTATTCAACTGGCTGTTTCAAAAATCTGTTAACGTTTTTAATTAGTTATTATTGATAACAATAATCAAGGTATGTAATAACTAATATTGAAAAGATTTTGATTTTGTGTTAATGATTTCACCATATTTCCGAATACTAATATTCTGACAAAAGACATCAAGAAGAAAATGTTGCTCGAATTTGCCCCATTTTTTAATATTCAATTAAATTTTGGCGTTTTGGGTGATTTTAAAATTGGTTAAAGGTTTCGCACAATATTTTTACTCTATATTTCATTCCTATTTTGTAATACAAAACAACTAAAAAATAGCGATATTATCTTATATCGAATATTGACTCAACTATAGAATTTAGGCATGAAAATTAATCTGACAAAAGAAAATGATGAGCTGTCTATGGCCGCCGCGTCAAAGGTCGCCTGATGGTTTTATTTGTATCATGGCCTGCCGATATTCTGCTAGTGTTCGCGCGGGGAAAGAGACACACCGTTGACATGCCGCCGCGAAGAGTGATCCTTTTTATCATATAGTTTTGCCCAAATACATAATAAAAAGATAAAGACTGATGTACTATACTGCTAACGTGCGAACACTCCGTTGAGGTTATGTGTTGTGTTATACCTAATTGTGCAACAACTGAAGCCAGATTATCAGAAAATGGCGCGTCGAAATGATCCCTTATTGGCTAAGTTTGTAACGTGAGCAGTTTTCCCTGCTGCTGTCTTGTTTGAGCATTTACGTTTCTCTGTTTTTTTTTTGCTTCATATGTTGTACTGAAAGTATTTTCAAATGTCATTTAAATTACCCTTAACGCAACGCATTATTAAATTGGAATTTTAAAAGCTATATCTGTTGTAAAGTCATCGGTACGGGTGGGCAAGAAATTGAATAATCGATTAAACGCTTAATATTTTAGCAAATAACTGAATAATCGATTAATCGAAATAATCGATTATCGATATTTTCTGAAATATTAATCGATAAGTCGATTAATCGGTAATATCTTAAAAGTGAATCGAATAATCGATTATTGTCGCTCACCCCTAATCCCATAATATTGTAGTAAGTGAAACTGAAGCTGAAATTTAGGTAGAATCATTATTGCTGATGCAAGACAGATGTTATTATAAAAAAGAGGTAATAAATAATTTGGCTGAATCAGCAGAAAAAAATTATAATTTAGTTTTAATTTGTAAATATGAGTATATTATAATCAAGTGTTTTTGAACAACAGCTGAATAGCGATAACTCTGAAATACATGTATGGCAAAATTGCAGGCCCTCATCAACGCGTTTCTGTCGTCCGCTTAACATTCATTTTGCTCGTAAGACTCCTGAATTAACCGTTGCAAAATCAAAATTTGGATAATCGAATTAAAAATTTAAAACCCTTTTTTACCACGAAGGAGCTCTTAATTTTCAAAATCATTTTTTAGAACGATTTAAGAACATACAAATGATCTTTATACATGATTTTTATCGTCAGTGATAATTGATACTCCCTATATATAAATATAGATGATGAGCAAAAAATTCAACAATTATTTGTCTAAAACACGATATATTAAACGTGTAATACTTAATTACTTTTATATCTTATTTCTGGTAAACCTTATTATGGCCAGCTTTCCTAGAAATTCGACCAGTGTGCGCCGGGTCCAAAGGTCACATGCCAGTATCATGCTAGTTTTCGCGCGGGGAAGGAGACATACCGTTGACGTGCCGCCGCGTAGAGTGAATCTTCTTATCGTAGTTATTATTCGCTGGTAATGTATCTGATTTCTAATTATTAAAATGATTAAGAATTTTGCTACTATACATACCGTATCTGCAGCAATAATTTGTATCATTTCATCGGCATCTTTGGCTGCTATTTCTAGAGCTGGTTTCATTTCTTTCAGTTGTACTTGTAAAACTTTTACTTCTTCAGCTGTACTTTGAAGTTTTGAAAGACCTGAAAATCATTTTGATTTTGATGATTTAAAATATTCGAAAATACCTATATCGTAATACCCTCCTGCTGCCATAATTACTATTTATTTATTTATTTCACATATAGGGCATGCAATACGATATTATAGGATAAAAGAACATATAATACATAATAGATATACAACTTATGTTCTTTGAAGAAGAAACCGATTTTTTAAAAACAATTATATTTCTAAATGCGTCTTTACAGTACAAGCAGAGAATAATTGCGTCAACAATGATTTGAAACGACTTGATACATAATCGCAAAGCAGATAAAGCAGTTTTTGGAAGCTTCTGGTATGGTCAGCAACTTCTGTACACATAACTTACATGACCATACGTGTCCATGTTATGTTACAAAGTAAACGAACGCATACAAGTGTAAATTAAGATTTCAATTTATAACAACAAATTTAATTGGTATGAAAACCATATATCTACATACAAATTGCGAAGCCATTCAATATATTTGGGTGTAGGTCTCATAAAGTCTTCGAGGTTGCCAGGGTAGAAACGGTTAGGGCATTCCGATACAATGTGACGGATAGTTTACTGCTGAGATCTACAATCACATTGTGGTGATTTAGACCTACCCGATATGTTAAGGGAATCAGAACATTTCACGCAACCTATTCTAATTCGGTTGAGCATTGACCATAGTCAGCCTGGCAAGTTGAATCCATTGAGTTGGTTCGTCTAGGTGGATGTAATGGTCTCCGGTCTCCAGTGATTTTTGTCCACGTAGTAAACCATTCATGAGCTACATGAGTTTTCATTCCATTCTAGTGCTGATCAAATTTAATGACTGGATCTCTTGACTTGAGCCGATGGTATTATTCTGTTAAGTATGGGATATCAGTATGGATTGGTAGCTCCACGTTAGGCATTAGTTTCCTATGTTCTAGAATAAGAGCTGCGGTTCTTCAATTATCTGGTCGTATGATATTGCTGAGCACAGGGTATATCCGCGTTAGGCTAATCACACTTAGTGCTTTTTATAAAATAGGTGTTTAAAACTTCACATAATTTGTTTAGTGTCGGTGATCAGGTTATTACTATGTTCAGAGAAGGGATCACGAATACTCGATATTCCTGAGACGTGTTTTGTTATTACGGTTCTCGTTTATAATATTTCATAATGCTTTGCATACATTTTTGGAGACTGAGAAGCGTTTATCCTTGTATGATTTTTTTATGACTTATTCGTTTTCTGTAAGTTTTCGTTATTGTACAGGCCTCTAATAACAGGGACTTGGTGGCAGGTGGTAGTGCTGCGGTGGATGCCATGTCAACCTGGTGCAGGTCAAATGGACTTACACTGAACACAACCAAATCCTGTGCTGTTCACTATACTCTAAATTATAGCTTAGGTGCTCATTCGAACTGAGGAAGGCTCTATTGAAAATGTAGCAAGTACCAAGTTCCTGGGTGTTCATTTGGATTACTGTTAGAAGTATAATCAAAATTAACCCCTTAAACTCATGTAAATATAAATCTTTTAAAAAAATGACGTTCCACTCTTTATTTTTATACTCAACAATAATCTATGCAATTATAAATAAAGGAAAAATGGTTACGACACTCGACATAGAGGTGAACTAAATTTGCCTTTTTCAAGATTAACAGTTGGGCAATATAATCCTGACAATTGTGGGAGAAAGTGTTGGACGTATAGTCCAAGTATGCACACAAGAGCAGCATTTTTCGAACAACCAACTCATAGCCGGCTGCGTCTTACGTTGTGTGGTAGTCAATGTATGAATCAGTCGGAAAACAACTTCCAACATATAACCACGGCAAATATAACAACCAGCAATATTACTCGACCTGTCAGTCGAAAAATTAAATTTGACCTTGCTAATGTCAGTTGGGTAGGAAAAGTCAGGGCTGGATTTGAAATATATAAGTATGATTTTCCTTTAACAGAGCCGTAATATAACATTTCAAATATCAATGGGTTATGAAATATATGTATACCTTGTTGTATGAGCAGGAAATCTAAAGAAATTCTTCTTGGAAGAATATCTCTGGTTTGTATAAGTTTTTATTGCTTAAACACCATCGCTTTTTGCATTACACAATGTCATAATCAACGTTCGTCTCTCACAATGTCAAATATTTGACAAATACACGCCTATGGTTTCGATTTAACTCCAATAGCAATAAAATAAACCAGACGTAAAAACACGACGCCGCTGGCGGCAGTTTGACGGATTTCCTACCAAGGATTATCTTGCGCGCGGACTTGCGCAGATGCGAAAAAAGAAGATGAGATATTGCTGGTTGTTATATGTGCCGTGATATAACGTTGTTTAGAGTATCGGCCCATGTCCACTAGCTAGTTATTGTTATAATAATTAAGATGTTCGTCAACGTCGAATCGACTACTGGACGATACTGCTTTAAAAGGTTGAAATTTTAGTGATCTGCCGACGATACGTTGGTAAATAGTTGAATTTTTATAAAATGCTAACAACGCCATTTCTTAAAGTTAATTTGCACCTGAAAAAGGGCATGATGTCATGAAATAAATATTTTTTCAATAAAATACGAAGTTATATCATAATTATATATTACTAAGGCGTAAAGCATGGTCTTAAGCCACTTTAGATTTAAAAAATTACCATTAAAAATACTTAATTATCATGTTTAATTTAGCATATTTTTAATGCGCGCCTCCCATCTATGCGTTTCTATTTTTAAGTCTTGGTGATGATGTGTTTTCACATTATCAGCTATTTATTTACCATAACAAATTATTAAACACAATTATTCGAATGATTTCACCATATTTCCGAATACTAATATTCTGACAAAAGGAATTTGCCCCATCTTTTAATATTTAATTAAATTTTGGCATTTTGGGTGATTTTAAAATTGGGTACTGTATATTTCATTCCTATTTTGTAATACACCACAACTAAAAAATAGCGATATTATCTTATATCGAATATTGACTCGACTATAGAATTTACGTGAAAATTAATCTGACAAAAGGATGAGGTGGTCTATGGCCGCCGCTTCAAAGGTCGCCTGTGAACATGATTGTTTTATTTGTATCATGGCCTGCCGATATTCTGCTAGTTTTTGCGCGAGGAAGGAGACACACCGTTGACATGCCGCCGCGGAGAGTGATCCGTCTTATCAGATAGTGTTGCCCAAATACATAATAAACAGATCCCTTATTGGCTATATTTGTAACGTGCGCAGTTTTCCCTGCTGCTGTCTTGTTTGAGCATTTACGTTTCTATGTTTTTTTTGCTTCATATATTGTACTGAAAGTATTTTCAAATGGTTTTATGTCATTTAAATTACCCTTAACGCAACGCATTATTAACATTGGAATTTTAAAAGCTATATCTGTTGTAAAGTCATCGGTACGAGTGGGCAAGAAATTGAATAATCGATTAAACGCTTAATATTTTAGCAAATAACTGAATAGTCGATTAATCAAAATAATCGATTATCGATATTTTCTGAAATATTAATCGATAAGTCGATTAATCGGTAATTTCTTAAAAGTGAATCGAATAATCGATTATTGTCGCCCACCCCTAATCCCATAATATAGTAAGTGAAACTGAAGCTGAAATTTCGGTATTGCTGATGCAAGACTGATGTTATTATAAAAAGAGGTAATAAATACTTTGGCTGAATCAGCAGATAAAAATCTATAATTTAGTTTTAATTTTTAAATATGGCTTTGATATTACCTTGGGATAGTCAGAATATAAGCAAGTGTTTTTGAACAACAGCTGCACTGATGCTTCTATATTTTTTACTAGTTTCGTTCATATTAGATTAATTTTTAAAAATAGGGATAACTCTGAAATACATGTATGGCAAAATTGCAGGCCCTCATCAACGCGTTTCTGTCGTCCGCTTAACATTCATTTTGCTCGTGAGACTCCTGAATTACCCGTTGCAAAAACAAAATTTGGATCATCGAATTAAAAATTTAAAACCCTTTTTTTTACAACGAAGGAGCCCTTAATATTCAAAATCATTTTTTAAAACGGTTTAAGAACATGCAAATGATTTTTATACATGATTTTTATCGTTAGTGATAATTGATACACCCTATATATAATATAGATAATGAGCCAAAAATTCAACAATTATTTGTCTAAAACACGATATATTAAACGTGTAATACTTAATAACTTTTATGTCTTATTTCTGGTAAACCTTATTATGGCCAGCTTTCCTAGAAATTCGACCAGTGTGCGCCGGATCCAAAGGTCACATGCCAGTATCATGCTAGTTTTCGTGCGGGGAAGGAGATATACCTTTGACGTGCCGCCGCGGAGAGTGAATCTTCTTATCGTAGTTAATATTCGCTGCTATTATTTGCTTACTAGTTGTAGGAATTTGGTCATATACCAACGATGAAATCGAGTTCCCAAATGGTAATAGGCGGACTGCGTATTTATTTTTAAATTATGTAAAGGTTCCAATGCCCTAGAAAAGGAATTCATGCCGGGCAGTCCTAAAAAAACTTGTTACTTCGCTGATGAGAGAACGCCTGGAAATACAAAGTTTACCAGTTGAACTCCTACTTATTATTGCGAGAATTCTAGATATAAAGCAAGAAGATAGAAATCTAGACCAAAGGCTATCTTCCTTTAGTAGGTGCACCCTTTGGGAAAGAAAGAATGAATAGTGTACTATTTGGGGCGATCCCTCTGTCTCGACTGCAATAACTAAATGAAAATATCTCTAAATATATTTGCTTAGACTAAGGTTATATATCTCATTTGTATTTTTGAAAATAATTCTTTTTAACTGGTATATGTTTTATTTGGGTCAGGAAAAGGTTAAAAAAGCAGTTAAAAATATGTTATTCATAAAAATGATTTTGTAAGTTTGATAATTAGAGATCAGTAAACCGTTAATAATATTTTTCTAGCAATCGTTGTTTTTAGCTTAAACACTATTTCACCATAAAAGCGGCCTATTAATATAATAGTTAGGCAGACTCGACTCAACGGTTGAAGCGCTAATAATATGAAAACTAATACAAATTCTTAATGCGTTTTCTAATACTACCATCTCTTGCTCTCTGATGTGAACTGAAATTCCTTCCAACCCTTGATGAACTTCGAATTTGTGAAATTTTATATAAAATGTTACATTTCTCTTTCTAATGTTGCGTCTAAAGGTATGTAATAAACTTACCGGTTTTTAGTCTTCCAACACCCTCAGTCAGAGAGCCTTTCTTTTTGTTCATCAACTCGGTGTAACTAGATAATAGCTCCAAATACGAAGTGGGAGTAACGTAGTTTTGCCTGGATAGTTCTTGCTTGAAGCGCTCACTGGCTTCAAGGACACTAGCATGCATAAACTGGAAAACCACTACAATTCCTTGGAGAATTTTTTCCGACACGTTTAGGTTTTCGACGTCTTCTAAAAATTGCAGTGCTACCGACTGAAATAAATATTATTTGGATAATTCCGATATTTCAATTTTGTCAGGAAACGACGGATGTCCATTGCATGTAATTTTGGCCTTAAAAAGAACGTATAATTATTAAGTATATTTCAATGGCCCATGATCACTGAACGAAAGTAAATGTTGATTAAGCTGAAACCGTCGAAGGTTAATGATTTTTGTTGCACTAACTAATAGTGTCCGAAAGTAGCTTGATGTGCATTGGTAACCTATATGTTTTGTTGTTTGAATTTAAATCACTACTAACAGTGGGTAACTGTAGAGGCCTTCCCTGAAGATTGATCGTAGATTGAATTTTATTGCTTACGTATACTTTTATTGACAATTTTTTGAAATTACCTCCTTTAAATTTGTTTCTGGCTCGGCTTTATAACAAAATACAGTAGCGTTTTAAGAAACGAGTGGCGTGCTGAAAATTGATTTTATTTAATCGCTGTTATTCAGGTTTGAGTTTCTTTCAAGGTCAAATTTAATGTTGTTCCTGTATCAAACTATGTTAAGGGGCTCCTTTCTCAAGGGCAAATTTAGGTGCGAGTTAAGGCAGCAGTGATGCTCGACAGAGGCAAAATTTTGATGATGCCAGGCCCAATTTTTACCCAAAAGTTGTTAAAATCGTTAAAAAACACGCCTTCCACGAGCGGACGAAGCGGATTTTAGGAAGCATTATTGATGTTTTACGTTAAGGATTATATTTTTGTCACTTTCAATAAGAACTCCACGTTAAATTTAGCGAATGTGTTAGATAGAGAGAGTATCAGCATCAGCAAAGTATCAGCATCACCTCTCTTTTCTTTGGCTTTCCTTTTTATCGCACCACATTCGGGTAAACTCTCTTTCTCTCGCTCTTAATTCCGTAAATCACATCACTTAATATATCATAACATATCAAACACCAATGAATATGTCTACTGAATGTGAATGTGTAGGAGTTAATAATAATAATTGTAGACGATCGAAGTGTAACAAACGAAAAATCAGAATTTTACCAACACAACGCATACCATAATTCGGTATTTTTCCGAGGCGCCAGACAATTAAATATAGAGCTGTAGCGCTGTAGCTGCGAATTTTATTATTTTTTCATTAGGAATGGAATTTTATCGATATGGTTTAAAAAACGATTGAATAATGTTCTAATTATCATTTTTAATATTAGATGAAGAATATAGACTACAATTTTATTGATAAAATTAATGATTTTACTAGTGGTGGGTGTGGATGAACGTTTTTCACATACGGTTGCGAACCCTCTAGCTCGAGGGCCCCGTATCATTGTCACGGCTGATACCGCGGAAGCTACGCCTCTGGTTCGTGTTCAAAATTGTTAATTCAAATAGAATCTTCATATATAAATCAACCTTCTATTCATTCTACCTGAACCTGACTCGCAGGAAAAACCCGACCAGAGAACTGATCCGTGCACTTCCAACAAATTACACGAAATGGTAATTTGAATGGCAGACTTGAAACGTATCAATGCATCTATTATTTCAAAAATCTTCAGTCATAGCTTTAGTAATCACTGTAATAGTTATCTTTTCTGAGCAAAAGAAAAAAACGACGGGGAGAAAGAATCTAATGGGTGGTGACGAAATGAGTCACAAAAATTGCATGAAGTGAGTACAAACTCAGCTTTTGCCTAACTTGTCACAAACTAGGATCTGGTTGTTGACAATGCTTCCTACCATTATGTTGCGGTAAAACCGAACATAGCTTTGCTAATCTTCAAAAAGATGTGGTCAAATGACTTCATAGCTAGCTGATAGGAACATTCTTTTGGCGAAAAGCTGACGAAATTGAATTACACATCATAATAATTAATGACAGTTAATTTAATTTTCCCCCGAGTTACAAGTTTCAAACGATATTATCTGAGGAGCATGGTCATAGAGTTCTCCCACCACCCCCATATCATCCAGAGCTAAATGCAATTGAGAAAATATGAGTTGGTTAAAAACTGGGTGGCAGCCCTTCATATTACATTTTCAATTTCTAACGCGGAGGATTGTGATGCAAATTGAAAAAATAATTAAAAGTAAAAAAATAATTTTAAAAAACAAGCTTTTATTTAAATGCACTAAAAAGAAGAAAATACAATTTGAAGTAAATCAAACCCATTATTTTGTTACATTAAACATCTTTATATGATATAAAAGCTTGTCGCGAGATTTTCCTGTTATTTCTGGCGACAAGCTTTTATATCATATAAAAATGTTTAATGTAACAAAATAATGGGTTTGATTTACTTCAAATTTTATTTTCTTCTTTTTAGTGCATTTAAATAAAAGCTTGTTTTTAAAAATAATTGTTTTACTTTTATTTATTTTTTACTTTTTAGTAGGTATTATGGGATAGCAAAATCACAAATTTAGTAAATATTATATTTTTATTTATAAAACTTAGATTCGTAGTACCTATATAATAAAAGCCATTTTGAATCTGCCATTTTGAATTTTCTGATAAAAAATTTATATTCCTTGTCTGTAAAAACCCTCTAATACCAGTTGTAAACGGAATTGGGCATACTTTTAAGTAGTGCCCTCACCAATAACCTTTAAAGGGTCGGGGGAAGTGTAATCAACACCATAGTTTTAAATTACCTATCATTTGAACTACAAACGCATATCAAATTTGAAGCCAATTGGATATGTAGAAATCAGCCAAAATTGGCTTGCAACATTTAACCCAAAATCGGCCATGTTGAATCCGCCATTTTGAATTTTCAAAATCTGATAAAAAAATAATATTCCTTGTCCCCAAATACCAATTTTAAACGAAATCGGACATACTTTAAGTAGTGCCCCCGCCCCTACCTCTGAATGGGGGGGAGGTGTAAACTTAACAACATTATAATATTGAAGTGGCATCGGAACTATAAACGTGTACCAAATTTCAAGTCAATCGGACATATAGAAGTAGTTCTAATTCAGCTTGCAAGATTTGATTACAGACAGACAGACAGACAGACAGCCCCACAGGTGAAAGTAAAAATAAAAGCTTGTAAAATAGCATCATTGCCAGAGACCGTAATTTGATCGATAGATCGAATTTTATTAATTTGTGTCTAAACACTAAATAATTTCTAAAAGATCCGACTCACTTTATACCGATGGCATGTGAAGCCTTAAGAAATACGTTTTACAGAATTTAAAGTACTCTCCAAGAAATTCAAATACGAATCTTTTGAGTTTTGAAAAGTTCAGTATCTTTCTGAGGAAATATGGGCAAACGACTTGGATTTTGTAATGCTATGCGGGAACAACTACCTATGGATGACACTTTTATCGACCGGATAATATGGACAGATCAAGCATGCTTGGCAACAAAAATTTTCTATAATAGCCATAATACTCATTATTTAGTTCGAGAAAACCCTCATCTTGTTAAGGTAAACTTCAGGATGGAAAATTTTCGTTGTTTGCTGAAGCGATATTGGTGATATAAAACGGCCATTTAAAAACTCTGTTGGGGAATAGTCAGGTTTGCCAACCACTCACGCCTAAATCTTTTTATCACCAGACAATTCATATATTGTATGAATTGAATATTGTTTTGCCGTTATACCCGATGGAAATCTTTATTAACATTAAGAAGTGAATCGGACGAGAAGTGATATGGTGTAGAACGCGGTAGACTATTTAGATTGTGTTGGTATTTTCATCTTAAATTTTAATACACTAAGTGTCCAGTATTAAAATACATTGCAATGTCACGATCTTACGGGACAAAAATAGAGGTCCGCAAAAATCGAGACAATTTGCTCAGCACATAAATCGTAGTGCTCATTTATGCAAAACGACACAGTGTCAAGCATATAATACACATTTCGTGTCACACTAATATCCAACTCTCGCGCAGAAACTCTAACAGGATTGCAATTTTTTTTAAATTATTTGCAGTAAATGGTGTTCGAGTTTCAATTTTTCATCAATGTGTAGGCCAAAAAATATTTAATTTTTCAGCAGTCAAAGTTTTCAGTAAATTACCAGAATACTGTCACAGCAACTCCTTCATCACTAAGTCGAAGGTACAGATCCTGAATAAATGATAACATTGGAATACTAGTCTTTATCCACCAATAAATCCAAATTATTGTGAATCACTCGCCACTAGCATTGGGAGCAAAGAAACTGGTCGAAAATTAGAGGGCGATCCTGCATCTCCTTCTTTAAATAGTGGGATTAATGTTGCTAGCTTTTAACAGAGTGGAAATATTTCCACAGAAATCCCTCAATTTATTACTCCACCAAAAGATCTAAAGCCGCGTGAACAATTATCCATCCTGTTGCATGCCTGCTTCTAATTCCCTTCAAAAAAACTTTAGTTTCAGGAACAGAGACTAAAATTAAATACTTTCAGTGACGAACCCCCTTCAAGAAAACGTAAAGGGTCGAATTTTTGTACACTATAACTAAATAAATTATAGGCTATAGAGCCAAAATGTTATTTAATTTCCAAGAGGGTTATCAAGTGTCGACAGCTGCGACACATCTCCCATTCAAAACATTAACAATAGTACTTTAAGTGGGCTGTTTGATCAGTTGAGAGATATAAATGTTTGGATTCGTCTACATTTTAAGATATGAATTTTATTGCAATAGGACATAAAATATAAACTATCTATGAAAAAGTCTTCAATATATGCAAACAAGGTATATTTATTCGATGCTGAAATCTTTAAACTTTTTGTAAACCAAGCCTACATATTTTTATTTTTAATAGTCCTTAAAAGAATTTTAAATTTATCAAGCCTAGTATATAAACTTTCTAAAAGATCGTCATTATCAAGAGCATCATTCCAGGTTTCATCTGCCCGAAATTGGCAAAACTTATTGTAATTATTCTTAAGGTAAAATTTTCCACATCAATTTTCTATTCTATTGCAAAACAGCCTCGTGATCGGAAAGGTCAGCGTTTACGACATAACACTTAATAAAACCTATAAGGTTTTAAGGATATTAAACCTATAAGGTTTTAAGGATGTGGTCCAGTACCAACTATCCGCCGCAGGACTAAAGCTTTGGACTTTTATAATTTACTTTGAAACTGTTAAACGTCATTTGCAAATAGCAATACCTGGTAGTATGCATCAAAGCGTCACAACAAGTGATCGAGTTATAAATCGAAAGTATTTTGGTGAAAAGATCAGGAGGTGTTGGCGAGAGAATCTTAATTTTTTGATAATCGACACTCGAAGGTACGTGTTGTGTAGTGATGTATTTATTTTATTAAAATATTCTGTGGAATGTTCTTTGCTGCCACGTGCACAATTCTCAACTGGTCATATGGCACATGTATGCAGCTGGTTATATTGCCCAAGCCATATCACCCACTGTCTATTTCGCTGCATACTAATTGTTTTTCTTGTGTCAGTTTCTAACAAAATATGTAAATATTTTCCTAAACAAAGCTTCCATATCAGCTGTTCAAGCTGGCAAAAGTGAAATATATACAAATGCAAGATTTGAAGTACCTAGGCTCTCCTTGCATTTTTGTAAGACGTTTGGGTGGTCCTGCCGTCATTCTCCACTTTGTCTCTGTGAAATTGGATTATTATTGGAATATTATTGGCTCTGCGCGAGAGTTGGATATTAGTGTGACACGAAATGTGTATTATTTGCTTGACACTAGTGAAGGGACTATTCGAATGCAAATAATCGAAGTATTCGATTCTGGCTTGCATTCGAATGCATTCGATTCTCAACGAAGAATTCGAATACCAGAAATATTCCAATGCGCCAGCAACAAATTAATCGTCCCTCGAATGCTGTTTGAATCGAAGTGAAATATGAATCGGCACAATTCGCGTCAAATGCGATTATAATATTATAAATTGTTCGATTATGCTGGTCTGCCGTCTGAACAACAAATAATAGCTGGCTTTGTTTTTTATTATGGTGAACAATAATCGAAAACGCTATACTATAAAAGTATAAAATAGGTAAATAGGGTAGTTTAATTACCGTGGTAGTTTCTTAATTGTTGAATATTTTTCTTCTGTAGTAAACATATTATTAATTTTAAATGCGGTAATCGGCAGGTATGACATATACATTTTTGCAATATGCAGAAGATAAGGAGTTTTGGAAATTCAAATTTATATTATTAAAAAGTGATGATGTTAGTAAATATTTAATAAACTTTTACATAATATCTAAACAAAACAACTTTTAACCAATATTTTATTTTTTAATCGTGAATGCTTTCGCTAAACTTTGTAAAAGATTTTGATTTATGCTTAAATCTATCAAGAATGAAGACTTCAAGATCAAATAATCCAGAATCAGACAATTTGTAAATTTGAGTTCGAGAATGAGACCTCGAAGTCACTCGAAATCTCGAGGGGTTGAATCGCTTATTGAAACATTTGGGATATAGCGACTAATCCAAATAATTCGATTCTTTGTATTCGAATTATTATTCGATTCTCAAAAGTATTCGAATCCAAGTTATTCGATTCTAAAAATCATCCGATTTTCCCTTCACTACTTGACACTGTGTCGTTTTGCATAAATGAGCACTACGATTTATGTGCTGAGCAAATTATCTCGATTTTTGCGGACCTCTATTTTTGTCCCGTAAGATCGTGACAT
>JAEQML010068076.1:0-18553 GCA_016904865.1 Pissodes strobi | reverse complement strand
AATAATATAAATATCAAAGAGATATTTTACAATAACTAAATTTTGGTTTTATTTTCTTGGCCGATTTTGATACAACATAAAGAAAAAAAGAATAGAAAAAATCAGACATACACAAAACAACATGAATTATTATATTTTTTGCACTTGAGTGCTTATTAAATTTATTTAAAGATTATTTGATAATGAACCCTGAAGAGTTGTCCTATACCGATCACAACTTTGCTATTTTCAACTAATACTCTCTTTATTCACTACCACTGTATATAATTTAACACTCTAAACTACTCTTATAACTTTACAACTAATATCTATTCAACACTCAATGATTAACTGAACTAACTAACTGACTGACTAACATTCGCCTTAGGTCTGCTTATATATAATCTCAAATCTATTACGAATATTCGGGAAGTGTACCGAGGCCACTCTATATGATCTCGACGAGGCCATCGAGATAATTCCAGCGATCCTGAAACTTCGCGGCCGGCCGGGCGATGATTCATACACACATAGAAGCGAGCGGCACGGCGGCGGCTAGTTCTATAGGGTAGCACAAAAACGTTCGGACGGTTGTTAGTCGTGACATTGCCTCCCTCTTAAACCTGATCGTCCCGATCAGATACTTCATGTCCGTGATATGCTTTCAGCCTGTCGAGGTGGACTACTTTCAGTCTGCTTCTGGGGCTACGCTGAATTCTATACACCAAGTCATTAATTAATTCTTTTGATGACTGTATAGGGCCCATCCCATACTGGCGTAAGCTTGGGAGATCTTCCTTTCTTCCTTTGCGGATTATATAACCAGACTTTGTCGTTCATCTGAAATCCCATAGAATTAGCTTTGAGATCATATCGTGTCTTCATTCGGCCGCTGGCTTTCTCCGTGTTTTCTCTGACTAATTCATGGACGCATAGTAACTTTTCCTTAAGGAAGTCTGCGTAGTCTTGAATTTCCATATCCTGGTTGTCTGGCGTTCCGAATAATAGGTCACAGGGTAAGCGGAGTTCTCTTCCAAATAAAACCATGGCTGGTGTTAGTCCTGTCGTGTCATGGACTGCTGATCTATAGGCCATTAAAAATAGTGGTATGTGTTGGTCCCAATCCTTCTGATGTTCATCTACGACCTTTGACAAATGTTCTTCAATGGTCTTGTTAAACCTCTCTACCATGCCGTCTGATTGTGGATGTAAGGCGGTAGTCCGTGTTTTATGGATGTTGAGTAAATCACAGACTTTCTGGAAAACCTTGGATTCGAAGTTGCGTCCTTGATCTGAGTGCAACTCTAACGGAACACCAAATCTGCTGAATAAGTTATTCACAAGGACCTCTGCTATGGTAACAGCTTCTTGATTGGGGATCGCAAATACTTCAGGCCATTTACTGAAGTAGTCAATTGCCACTAAAATGTACTTGTTACCATTATTTGTTTCTGGAAAAGGGCCAGCTACGTCAATGGCGATACGTTCAAACGGTAGGCCCACATTATACTGTTTCATTTTTCCCCTAGATCTTGTTTTGGGTCCTTGGCTTGCGGCACAGGTTGAGCACTGCCGACACCACGATTTCACATCCTGGCAGTAGTTGACCCAGTAAAATCTGTCGCGAATCTTGTCAATCGTTTTGTTCACTCCGAGATGAGCACCAGACTTTCCATTATGAACTTCTTCCAGAACTTCCGATATCTTCCTCCTTGGTACCACTAACTGTGTATTCACTAATTTTCCATCAGCGCTTTCCCAGGCTCGTTTAAGAAGTCCATTTTCCACCACTCACAAAGCAAGTCCTTTAGTTGATATCTCGCTCCAGCTTGGTCTTGGTTGACGTTCTTCTTTAGCTCTTAGCAATAGTGCTATTTCACTATCTTCAAGCTGATCCTTTTTAAGTTGCTCTGTGGTCCACTGCTGATCAACCTCAAATTTCCTTTGCCTAATCGGAGTAATTCCTTCTCGTTGATCTATTTTTTGGCAAAGCTTACAGTCATCCGCGCATGGTCTTCTGGATAAAGCATCTGCATTATTATGCAATCTCCCTGCCCTGTGCTTAACCTTAAAGTTATATTGTTGTAACTTTTCAAGCCACCTGGCTACCTGTTCTTCAGGCTGTTTCATATCCAAAAGCCATTTAAGTGCTGCATGATCAGTCCTTATCAGAAATTCTTGCCCATATAGATATTGATGGAAATGCTCAACAGACCGTACTATTGCTAAAAGCTCTTTTCGGGTTACACAGTAGTTACGTTCAGGTTTCGAAAGTGTTCGACTGTAGTATTCGATAACTCGTTCTTCTTCTGCTTGTACTTGCGATAAAACTGCTCCGATGCCGGTGTTGCTTGCATCTGTGTCCAATACAAATTTACCCTTCTGTTCCGGATATCCCAATATTGGACTAGAACATAGAGCCGCTTTTAATTTCCTGAACGCAGAATCGCAGTTATGATCCCAGTTGTAATTTGCTCGTTCTTCAGTGAGCTTATGTAGAGGTGCAGCTGTATTTGCAAATCCTTCAACAAATCTTCTATAATAAGTACATAGTCCAAGGAAGCTCCGCAGTTCATGTTTGTCGCGAGGACGAGGCCAGTCCTTGATTGCTGTAATCTTCCGTTGGTCGGTTTGGATTCCTTCTGATGACACAACATGCCCGAGAAATTCAACTTTTTGTTGGAAAAGAAAACATTTCCTTGGATTCAGTAAGAGCTGAGCATTCTTGATTCTAGTAAAAACTTCATGCAAGTTTTGTAGGTGCTCTTCGAAAGTTTTTCCCATTACCATTATATCATCAAGATATACCAGGCATGTCTTCCAGGTGAGGCCTCGTAGAACAACCTCCATAAGACGCTCAAAAGTAGCAGGGGCATTGCATAGTCCGAGGGGCATAATTCTAAACTGATATAAACCACTTCCGGTAGAAAATGCGGTCTTTTCCTTATCTTGTTCGTCAATGCCTACTTGCCAGTAGCCGCTCTTTAAGTCGAGTGTTGAAAACCAATGAGATCCTGCTAGTGTCGTCAACGTGTCATCAATCCTGGGAAGTGGATAGCTGTTTTTCTTGGTGACGTCATTGAGCTTTCTATATTCCACGCAGAATCTGGTAGTTCCATCCTTCTTGGTGACTAAGACAACAGGAGACGACCATGGGCTTGATGATTCCTCAATAATTCCATCGTCAAGCATTTTGTTGACTAATGTGATAACCTCTTGCTGCTTCGTCACTGGTAGCCTCCGAGGATGCTGCCGTATGGGGTGAGCACTTCCAGTGTCGATTTTTTCTTTCAAAGGCTGTGCTCTGCTCTTTGATAAATTGTGTAGCTCTTTTCAGTTCGTCGGAAGACAGATGATGCCACGACTTCTGGAAATGTTCTAGGACTTCGTTAGGTGATGTCGAGGGTGTTACTTCTGACTGCGTTTCGCAACTGCTTACCCACTGCACCGGCTCGCAAGTGGCGATCACATCTCCTTTATTGATTTTGATGGAATTAGGTGAAATATTTGCTATCCTTATCGGTACTTCGCCGTCGGTTTTGACTAGTGCTTTGCCTACGAGATGTTGGCAAGGCAAATCGTGGTGTTGGATAAGTCCGATGCAGCCTCCAAAATCCTTCTCCAATTTCCCAAAAATTATCTGCTCGGTATTTCCGCTTATTCTGACAGTACATGCCGCCACTACTTTAGTCGGTGTGCCATCGACTGTTTTGGTAAGGATGAACTCTTCGGTGCCAAACTTCAGAAGATTAAGCTTGCTGTCAAAACAGAATCCATGTTGGCCAATGAGATCCATTCCCAAAATAAATTCGTCTTCAATGTCGGCTACTAACACTGTGTGGTGTAATTTAATTCTTCCAAGTTGAAGTTCAATATCCATTTCTCCAAGTACTTCAGCTGTCTCACCGGTAACCGTACGTAACTACATTCTTTGATATGGATAGAATTTCTACTCTATTTACCCTGTTGGACCGCCGCACCAGTGTCAACAATAATTGTTATGGCTCTTCCGTTGATCTTTCCTTTAATAGTTTGACTGTCTGCGGCTTTTCCTAGGCTTTTTATGGAGACGATCCTGGGGGCTTTATCTTCCTTAGCCAACACCCGCCCCGCAATGTTGACTAATTGAAGTTTTCCTGATTTGACTTGGAGGCCCTAGCGTCTCTGGATGGAGATCTAGACCGTAGTTGTACTCGGCAGTCTCTTTTGGAATGCCCAGTCCTGCCACATCTACAGCACTGATTTGATGTATTTCGGTTACGGGGCCTATCTTCTATTGGCTCCCGGAATCTCCCTGTGGCCTGTAGAACTTCCGTTAATTTCTTCAAAATTTCGCCCATCTCAGTTAATTCACAGCTGTTTGTCGGCTTTTCTTCCTGGATGGTTACGGCCCTGATTTTTGGCTTGGAGATGTTACAGGCTGCTTCGATTTCTAGGGCTCGACCCAAAGCTTCGCTGCTGTTATCAAATTTGGCTAGGCGTAGAATTTTCTGAGTTTCTGGATCTCTAATACCATCCACGAAATATTGGGCAGCAAGTTCCTCTTGAAATTCCTCTGTCGCTCCCGAGTAGGCCAACCGAATGAGACGTCTAATGTCTGCCTCATATTCTTGCAGGTTTTCACCAGGCTTCTGATGTCGGGACTTAACTTGTGCCTGATACAGTTGTCTTCTATGTTGGTCTCCAAATCGTCTCTCTAGGGCAGCTGCAAGTATGTCATATTTCCCCTGTTGGCTGATGGGAATAGTCTGTAATAGTTCCAGGGCTGATCCACGAAGCGCAACCACTAGTGATGTAGCCATTTCTTCGTTATTCCAACCGTTAGCAACAGCAGCGGCTTCAAATTGCCTTCTGTACATTGTCCACGATGTTTGACCATCATACGTTGGAGGTTTGATGTTTTGTCCTGAGGCGAATGCCCTCTCGGTGGGTACTTGATTTTTTAGTCTGGTAACTTCTGCTTGTAGATTTTTCATTTCTTTCTGTACTCTGTCTCCTACTTCTTTTTGTACATTTCCCACTTCTTTTTGTACAGTTCCAACTTCTTTTTGTATATTGTTTACTTCTTTTTCAAATTTCTCATTTTGCCCGTACAATATTTTATGTAATTTTCCTTGCTCGCCTACAATTACATCCAGCATCCATTTCTGAAGTTGATCCTGCTCTATTTGCCTTTTATCTTCTTGGTCTTGTAAAATTTTCTGAAGCCGGTCCTGTTTCGCTTGCCTTCTACGCTCATCCTGTTCCCGTTCCGCTTGTCTTTTATCTTCTTGATCTTGTAAAATTTTCTGAAGCCGGTCCTGTTCTGCTTGCCTTTTACGTTCCTCCTCTTCCGGATCTGCTTGCCTTCTACGTTCGTCCTCTTCCCGATCCGCTCGCCTCTCAGCATTTAAATTATCCATGAAATCGGCCAACATTTTATTTATTTGCTCCATTTCTGCCGTTTGTTGCCTTGTATTGACCATAGAATGTTATAAAATTTTACCAGAATCCACCAATCAAACGGTCTCGTTGACGTACTTGTACTTCTTTTTTCCTCGAAAAATACTTCGCAAGTCCAGTCCCTTCAGAATCCGACTTCTGACACCAAATGTTACGTTTTTCCCGTGGGTTCTTAACAGAATTACAACTTTGCTATTTTCAACTAATACTCTCTTTATTCACTACCACTGTATATAATTTAACACTCTAAGCTACTCTTATAACTTTACAACTAATATCTATTCAACACTCAATGATTAACTGAACTAACTAACTGACTGACTAACATTCGCCTTAGGTCTGCTTATATATAATCTCAAATCTATCACGAATATTCGGGAAGTATTCCGAGGCCACTCATGATCTCGACGAGGCCATCGAGATAATTCCAGCGATCCTGAAACTTCGCGGCCGGCCGGGCGATGATTCATACACACATAGAAGCGAGCGGCACGGCGGCGGCTAGTTCTATAGGGTAGCACAAAAACGTTGTTTAGTCGTGACAATATACTAAGATCAACTGTACATTAAATGCAAGGTATTTCAAGGTATTTTTGGGTCTTTAAATGTATTTTTAAGGTCTTTTGGGGTCTTTAAGGTATTTTCTGGGCCATGCTCGGTATGTTTTGGTCAATGCAAGGTATTTGTAGGCATTTTACAACGTCACCGTGTATTTTTTCAATGAAAAGGTATTTTAGTGTACAAAATTCCACCTGCGAAATCCCTCTCGCCTTTATCAGTTACTCTGGCCTCGAATATGGTAGGAGCTAAATTAAAGCTAGTTATTAGGTTTAAAAATAATTTAGTTTGGTTATTTGCTTCATATAAATTTAGATTAAAATCCCCAGCAACTATTATTTTAAAATGAAAATATATTTTGTACACATAGGTCATTAAGTTTTCTATTTGTTGAATAAATAAATCAAAGGATCCTAAGGTTCTTCTATATAAAGATGTAACTATTTTTTGTTTTTGCCCTACAGCCCCTGCTAACTCAACTACTCCATCTACTGATAATTTACGTAACTACTGTCTCTTACCAAGGCCATTTTTTCCTGGCTATAAATGCAGACAACACCATGTTGAAGATTTTTTCGTGCAAAAAAGGACACCAAACTATATCCGCCGATCTTGACTAACTCCATGCCCTCATGTTCTTGAACTCGCTTAAACATAGTATAGAAGGCTTATTAGCGAGTCCTTCTATTAAGCTTCAATTTCCAGTGTTTTGTTTTTAAGGCTCTGTATATTTTGGTGCATGATGTAAACTTTGCGTGTGTATTATCTATTGTTACCCTCTTCTTCCCTTTTTGATTGCTATTCTTCATAGCAAAAGTGTGTCCTCTACTATATATACTCTTGAAAATATCTGTACAAAATTTCATGATATTTTACTTTTTAATGATCTTTGACAGTTGTTTAAGTACATCAATGCCAGCGAAGCCGCGGCTAAAAACTGTCCTATGTCCTTTACTTTACTCTTGAAAATATCTGTACAAAATTTCATGATGATCGGTTGAGTAGTTTACGCGTGGAACATAGGATTAAAACTAACCGTAAAAATTAACGCGAGCGAAGCCGCGGGTAAAAGCTAAAAGTGTCCTATGCTTTACTATATATACTCTTGAAAATATCTGTACAAAATTTCAGTATATCTTACTTTTTAATGATCTTTGACAGTTATTTAAGTACATCAACGCTAGCGACGCCGCGGCTAAAAACGGTCCTATGTCTCTTACTATACTCTTGGAAATATGTGTACAAAATTTCATGATGATCGGTTGAGTAGTTTACGCGTGGAAAATAGGATTATAACTAACCGTAAAATTCAACGCGAGCGAACCCGCGACTAAAAACTGTCCTATGTCCTTTATTATACTCTTGAAAATATCTGTACAAAATTTTATGATGATCGGTTGAGTAGTTCACGCGTGAAAGCGTAACAAACAAACAAACTAACTCACATTCGCATTTATAATATTAGTTAGGATGTTAGAATCATACCGTATCTTTGAATTATTAGGCCACTGCAGCAAGCATGGATTAAACATATCAACTAAAGAAATTTAAAAGATTACTTTAAGATTACACTGTAGTGCTTTTAATGAACTTAACTGCATTACAGTTAATAATTATACAAAAATCAATAATTTATAATAATACGTTAGGCAAGAAATATAGCGTCTGCTCAAGCTTTATAAGGAAGGGATTGCTCTAGGACCAATAGGTTCCGGTATTCAATCCGCATTTAAGTTCCTGCCAAAGTGTTTAAGAAACATTACCAATACTACATAAAAAATCACATCTTAAAGACAAAAAAGGATATTCAACTAAAACATACACTTATAAATTGATTTACTTTCATGCAAAATATCTTTATATGTTAATAACAAAAGACAAAACATAAATGGAAATATTTTAAAAATACACTGATACCACTTAATGGTTATCCGGAAGCGTTTACAAATAGCTAAAGGGGTGTATATAGGGGATTGGCTGAAAAGCCGAAAGAAATTGACTAAAAGTCAATCAAAATCACAATAAAACCGATTTTATTATGGTACCTAGGGTACTCAATGTTACCTAAAGTTTACTTGTCAGTAGCGATTCAGTCTAAAGGAAAGATAGTGAATACTTCATTCACTTGATGTAAATGATATTTGAAGTAATCTACTTTACTTGTAGCAATTACTATTTTAAAAGAAGCCAGTGTACCATTGACGTATAGCAAGAGAAAACTTGTTAATAAAAGTTGAAATTACAAAGAAAACTAACTAATCAGTTGGATTTGAAAGGCGATTTTATTAAACACAATTAATCAGATATTAAGGTTAAAAAAAACAAGGCAAACAACCGGTTTGACCTCTTTAGAGAGATTTAGATGTCGTTGTGTGTGTTTGCGGATATTGAAGGAGCCTTTAATAACACATCCGTGGGCTCGATCTTCCGATCGGTAGAGCGAACTGAGGTGGATCCGGTCATAATGACCTGGATCTGCTCTATATCTGGTCTATGCTTACCAGGCGGAGGGTCGAGGCTGGGCTAGGAAATGAGGTGGTTAGGGTCGAGTCATCCCGAAAATGTTCTCAGAGGGCAGTTTTGTCCCCCTTCCTGAGAGTAGAGCATGAGCTACAGTATGTACAGGCCTATGCAGATTATGTTGTGATTATGCCGCAAGGCACTGAGGTGGGGATATTGCAGAGGCTTCTGGAGGAAGCCCTGACAAGGTTCTCGCATAAAAATGTGTCAACCGCGGCGGCGCTCAGTGCTCTGTGGGCTTGCCGCAGGGTGGTGAGGGGTGACTTAGGCCGAAAATTATGTTGTGGATCTATAGGATGATGAGTGCTCCGATGCCCGTGCACGAAGCGGTCGTTTGGTGGCTAGGATCCATGAAAACGGCGTCCAGACTTGTGGCGGACAAATTATAGCATGCCTCTGCATCGCTGCACCCACAAGGCACCTGGAGGCGCTAGTGAGTTTACCTATCTTGGTGCTCACCGGGCGGCATATTTATATCTATCACACGCTATCGTTCATCCCGAGAGCCGAGCGTAGTTTCTTATCTATGACATGTTATGCAAACGCGCCTTCATAACTATTACCTGTAATTGCTAAATAAACTGTAGTCTTTTAATCTGGAGGTGAGAACACCTGTGTGTTAGTTTGGGTTAGTGTGTTCCTATTCCACAATATCATGTGCCAAAATTCAGTTCAATATCTCAAACCGTCTTTGAAAATAAAATAAATCTTTAACCTCGGATACAACTACAGGTGAAGAACTACTACTGTCTACTACTGTATTTAATCGGAAAGACAACATTTTTGGCGATCGCATGTGCTAGTTAAAGAGACGCGTTTGCAAAACATGTGATAGATAAGAACTGCGTTCGGACATCGCTCGCTTTGCAATAGCGTGTGCTAGATATAAATATGCCACCGGGCGGAGGGCCAAGGCTGGGCTGGAAGATGAGGTGGTTAGGATCGAGTCATCCCGAAGATCTTCTCAGAGGGCAGTTTTGTCCCCCTTCCTGTGGTGTTTGCTGGTGGCTGAGATCTTACACATCCTAAGAGTAGAGCATAAGCTACAGTATGTACATGTCTATACAGCCGCCGTTGGGGCGGGGGCCATGAGGAGGGCACCCACAAGGGACCTGGAGGCGCTGGTGAGTTTGCCTCCGTTGGTGGACTGGGTGAGGCACGAGGCGGCTGGAGCGGCCATAAGATTGGCTAGAGCGGGGATGTGGGGGACAATGATTCCTACCATGGTCACTGCGGTCTATGGCGAGGCCTGCCCCGGGACCTAACCATCCTGGGTATGCCAGATGACGTGATGGTCCCTGCAATAGGTTTCCACGAGAGGCTAAGCTTCCTCTTCCCTACGAAGGAGGAATGGATGATGGGAAGGATGGGATCCTGGGATGGGCTAGTCTCGTTTACAGACGTGTCCAGAATGGGAATACTGTCTGGGGCTGGTCGTACTGTGTGGCCCTGGGGCGGGAATTGTCCACCTCACTGGGCGAGCACACTACGGTTTTCCAAGCGGAAATTTTCGCGATCATGATGGAGGTCTGGGAGTCGTTAAGGCTCAATGTCGGTAGCAGGAGGATTTTCTTTCGCTCCGACAGCAAGATCGCACTCATGGCGCTGAAGTCGATCCGCACGCGCTTCTTGTTAGTGAGGGAGTGCCGGAACTGGCTGACACTCGGGTGTACCGGGAAACGAGGCCGCTGACGCCTCAGCCAGAGAAGGCCCCGCACGTAGATATTTAGGGCCTGAACCCTGTGTCGGGATCTCCCAGAGTGTTCACGAAAGGGAGTTGGAGGCCTGGACGGAGGGTCTGGCCGAAGAGGTATGGCAGTCGGCTCCGGGGATAGTCTCACCAGGGGGTTGATGGGCCTACCAAGGAACGAGTGCAGGACGCTGGTAGGATTCTACACAGGGCACTGTAGTCTTAGACGACACCTGACTTTGCCGAGAATTGCAGAGAAGGAGGAGTGTAGCTGGAGGAAGATTAAACCCCATACTATCATCTACTTACGAAGATCCTGAATCTTGCGTGCGCAAGATTCAGAATCTTTGACGCGACGCTTATCAAGCCAGATTCTGTGCGTCGTGTTAATCTGAAGGAGGTGCAAGCTTTCTTAAGGCATACCGGCATCCTGTAGGTTCTCTAATGGGGGCTGGGGCACAACGGGCCCACTTGGTGGTCTAAGTGCAAGGCCCGCTTGTGGCAAAGAAAACATAGTATTTTGTTCCATCATTATTGCCTAAGGCAGTAGGTAATGTTTGGCGAAACTGCAGGGTTATGAAATATTTCATTATTCTGCAAAGGGGAAAGTTGTTGGGCAATTTCTCTATTATTTTGTGATGTATTATAATTTTCTAAATTGGCGGAGTTAAATAATTTTTAATTTTAATTTTCTTAAATTGTTTATGACGTGAGAGGGTGACATTTTTTTTTGTGTGATATGAATGGAAATTCATATCAGTTCTCTGAACTTTCGTATCTATTTCTTTTTCTTTTGTGGTTGTCATAATTGTTGAAGGCCTTTAAAATGTTTTTAGATTTGTTTTAAGGAATCGGAATAATGATATCCACAATTTTTTTTATAAGTGGTAGTTGGCGTTTGAGTTTGGGTTAATTTGGGCCGGGCATTTATCTAATAGATCATCCATTACGTATTGAGATGCAATGGGAGAGATGGTTGCTCCCTTCGGGCTACCGAAAATCTATTTGTAGTATTTATTATCAAATTTCCAATAAGTTGAATAAAAAATATACTCTTTAATTTCTAACCATAACAATAACACTATTTGGCGGATAATTTAGTTCTAAACCACTCTTCAAATAGCTCCGCTGTTGTGTCGTCATGATAGTCAACACAAGAGTCTAATGTTTTTGGACGAAACAAACTCATTTTCAGATTTAGCATGTAAAATTGTTATTCTTATACCGTGGTATTACGGCGCACGTGTCACACACTTACCGCTAGAATCGTCCCATCCACTCGTTGGGAAGTCATGGGTATCAAACCACTTTTCATCTAAATAAATATTAATTATTAATTATATTAAATGCGTGTGTTTTCGACTTGCTAATAATTATTAGCTAGATATCGTCGCAAAGAAAATTTAGAAAATATAACTATTTCAATATGTAATCGTGTTTTAAAGATACTATAGCACCCTGCATTTATCTAATTAGAGATGTATCGCAATTTAGAACTTTAATTATTTTCGCTAAATCGGTAATCTTATTTATTAATTTTTTTATCTTAAATTATTTTAATTTTTTTGCAGGAGATGGTTCAAGCAAAGGATCCTCCATCATACTATTTAAATAAATTAAGGACATATCTGGATCCAAAAGCCTCTAGAAGCCATAGGGTAAGTAATACATTTTATGATAAGAAATTCAAGTTTCAACAAGAAAACGTATTTCTCAAAAAGGAAACAATGTTATGTTCGATTGTCAAAGCCAAAATTAAAGTAACAGATAATAAAATGGATTAACTTCCTCGGATATAAAATGTACTAGAGATAGTCCATAAATCTAGCACCCGTAAGAAGTAAGTAATGTTTCTAAGCTAGCGTAGCAACACTTCACAAAAGGGTATTTAAATATGTATACTTCAGTAGATTATGCTATATGCTATTACTTACTAAAGAAATTAATCAACCGTTTTCGAAAAATGATCGAGTACTAGATTCTGTGTAAAATTTAAAAGTCTATGCAAAGTATTAAATAATCCTGGCACCATAGTACTGTCCAAGTGTAGTAATATAAATATAAAATTAGACTTATCTCGTGTAACAGCGTCAGACTCCCGAGGTTATATCCAAGAATTAGCCATCATTCTTCTCTGTATGTCAAAACAGTGTTGATTAACCAGATTCCGGGTAAAATTGGCTCTTCCTGATATACAGGGAAATAGTCATAAAACCCCGCTACAAAGCGCTACCGGAACTTCACCGTAGAATACAGCTACTAAAACCATTTCCAAAAACTAGCTCCAAAAACCAGCTTGAAAAAAAAACCAGCTCCAAAAACCCTAAAGGCGTAAATTAAACCATAACAACAACATAACACGAAATTTACAGAAATGCCAAACTCGGCCCCAAATATCTACTTGAAATTCTACATTCGAACAAATAGAAATCACTTACCCATAACTAGGGGTTTACCAAAACTTCCTGGGTATCTTGAGAAGGACAACGGTCTATATTGCCATTACGGCGGTTGCTAAGACTTAATTCCCACGCAACTGACCTTTCCTCCGGAGCCCTAATCGACTTCCAGTCTACTTCATGTACAAAATACGGACACTCCTCGAGGACTACCTCTCTACCCAAGGGAACTTCTTTGGCTAATGATTAAACAAAAACCTTCCAAAATCAATAACAACAGTTTTTCTTCTGTTTCCTCTCCTCCTACTGGATCAAAATATCGGAAACAAATCTGTAAACACGTCAATCACTATCAGCTGACATTCAACAAAAAATCCTCATATGTCAATCAAAATACTACCTGTCAGAAACCCTAGACAGGTACGAACGTATCGAGAAAAGACAATAGAGGTGGTCTACCAAGTCGATATTCCTCCCCAAAATAACCCTTATAAATAAGAGAATTTTCACCCGTAACAAACATTACTTTTATTTTCTATATAAACCACCATTTCCTTTGCCCTGCGCAACCATCCTTTTAGGCATTCCTCCATCGGCACACTCTTAACAATAAATTATGCGGATTTGTGGATGAATCTCGGCGTAACTGCTCTGCAAAGTACATCACCGTTAATAAATTCCTGAACAAGAATTATTTTCCATACTCAGACTTGATTTACTGATGGCCATTCTTGAGGGTGCTTCAATAATAATTGTGGCAATCAGTTATAAGAAGTTTAACTTAATCAGATTCTGGTTTTTTGTATTTCAAAGGGTCCGTTTAAAAGGCCGTAGTTATCTGTGGATTCAAGCTAAAGCAGCGAAATCTTTTATCATAGTTAGTCTAAGGTATCTTATAAAATTTCTAGTGATAATTTGCATTTTTTTTATACAGGGTGTTATGTTATGAATTTATAAATGTATCAAAATTTAATATGCAATATCTCAACAATTTTAAATTGAACACCCTGTATTTTTTGCTTCATTAAATTTGTCCATAGAATGCCTTTATTTTTTACCGAATATGTCTTAACCTAAACCCTTTACTTTTTAAGATATTTATTTTACTTTCTTTGTAAGCTATGCATCAAAAGCATATTCTTAAAACTTTTTATCAAGATCACTTAGAAAAAAATAATTGAAACATTGTTGATGTGCTGTCAGCAACCAGAATTTTTTGTAATTTTAATAATCGTTAATAGTCCTTGAGAATTTACAAATACGAAATCGACAATTTATCATCACAGTAGAAATTATATTCAATATGACCTTCTAAGTTCAGTGCGCAATCATGAATTCTTCTTGAAAATGAGTCGCTAACTTGTTCCAACATATTTGGCGCAATTGCATTAGCAAGTGGCAACCAAAATTAGTTTCTAGTCTGTAGATTCTGAATAGATAATACAGAGGATAATACGGTTTCATATTTTGTCACAAGTTGCTTTTGATCGAAGCTTATCTAGAACTCAATCCTTAATATCTTTAAATTGATTTATTCGTCCAGTCATTTTTAACGATGAATAGTGTCACTTTTAGACTCAATAAAGGTGGCAACTTTAATGGCCTTCAGATCGTAATTCGTTTTTTAAATTAGAATGCAGAGAAATAAAGGACGAATCTATTTAAAAGTTACCGAACTAAAACGGAAGTTTGCTTCCTTTGTTAATTCAACCGATGCTAACAGTAATCCAAACCAACTAGCTGAAAATAAGATTTGCCAATTTTCATGATTAATCTGATAATAGCACAGTTTTGATACAAAAAGTAAAACAATGCATCAGTAATTTGGTAGGTACTCCAGCATTTCTCGCAAAATAAATTTTTAAGTATGTACATGTTTTTAAAATAATTTTTTGATTTAATATTTTTTGTACCATGACGTTTTAAATGTATGTATTAAGTTGTAAACGTTTACATATCCTTACATGGATATCTACTTACTGCCGCTGCTATATACATATGCTAAATTAATTTAAGGAATTAAGTAATACAAATTAGAACATATATAGCTTTGTTGCAAAAAAGAAAAAACTAAACGTTGAGAAACAGAAAATTTTCCTAACAAAATAAATCAAAAGAACTGTTCGAATTTGTGCTCATCCTGGCTTATACCATGATTCGCACATTTTTTCCGGACTTCGTAGTGGACGTTCCAAGGTACGAAACAGATTTAAAGTTCTCTGTCAAGAACAGCGTTACATAACTTACAGCGGCGACGTTTCAACGGTAATCTAATTTTTTACGTGAGCTAATAGATTCACAATGAATTTATATGAGGACGATAATGTATTCCAGGCCTCCCTCGCTGAAATCAGTATGTAAAGGCGTGTATACACGCACCAAATTAGCGATATATCGTGGTAAATGTGATTCCCTAAAGTCATGCTAAAGTTATAAATCATCCATTGAGGAGTATGGGTAATAAGGAGCGTCCTACGAGTCCAGATGTCTATGAATAAAGGAGTATATATATATATATATATATATATAGTTGCGCGTAAAACCCTTTTAAATGTGTTAGCGAGATATAATGAATAAGATGATACCTATCCTTAAGGATGCGGCCAGCGCAACATGTGTGCTCCGACTTGCTCGTCGGCGTGGGAGTGGGTCAATTACTTACTCTTGACCAGGGCGCCACCAGTTTGAAGTATCCAAATCCGCAGATCCAAACAGGAAGATCCTCGGTCTTAAGAATCCATAAGGGCGATCCAAAATCGACGATTATCCGCTACGCAAGGGTGTGTTAAAATCAACTACTATCAACTACACTGGTTGGATTGAGACATTTCAGAGCAAATAAAAGACGGTCACGTTCGTGCAGGTTTAAATTTATTGGCGTTCGTTATGTTGGACGACAACGTGTTGTCATATTTCTTTCAATAAACAAAATTATATAAATATATAACAAAAGGTAAAATATCTCAATTGGAAACACTTAACAACTTGATGTATGCTCACGAATATTGAACTAGATCATATCAGATGTAACAGTATGACGTAATAAATGATTACAGAAGATCAATAAAATCAATTCCAACTAATTAAAAATAAGCGCAATATGCATAAGGTATCTATCCTCACATCAACTAATAATTTAAAGGTATCAGGATAATACTTATTACTATTGTTACGTTTGTCCCGTGGGTTCTTAACAGAATTACAACTTTGCTATTTTCAACTAATACTCTCTTTATTCACTACCACTGTAATAATCTATATCAACACTCAATGATTAACTGAACTGAACTGAACTGAACTAACTATCCGACTGACTAACATTCGCCTTAGGTCTGCTTATCTATAATTTCCAATCTATCACGAATATTCGGGAAGTATTCCGAGGCCACTCTATATGATCTCGACGATTCCATCGAGATAATTCCAGCGCATCCTGAATCTTCGCAACCGGCCGGGCGATGAGTCATACAGACAGGGAAGCGAGCAACACGGCGGCGGCTAGTTCTATAGGGTAGCACAAAAACGTTCGGATAGTTGCTAGGCTAGCCGGAACAGTATTAACTCCGTTGCGCGTGTACCATGGTATACGTGTCGCAGTTGTACATGAATAAACCTTAAAATGCAGTTTATACCGCTATGGAAAATTACTATAATCAGTTATTTAGCCAATCAGAACAACAATGTTTATCATTTACCACAATAAGAATTAAATTGTAAGAATGATGAAATATAGCATAACAGAAAACTATGAGCATTAAATAGATCACACTAGTAAATATCGAAGTTATTTATATACGCATTGGTAAGCTTTGCTTACACCTAATCAGTTCCAAAAATAATTATCTCAATAACTCGCAGAAAGAAATAAAAAGACGCAATTTACTACACGCTGGAAAATACTAATAACACGCCAACAATATTAGGTAAACAGATCACAATTATAACCTAAACTTATCTTAACTGGTCTTCGCCGATATCACCTACGGCCTTCTGCACGCGGACTACAGTTATGCACCTTGGGACCATAAACTCTCAGTGGCATTTGAGGTAATCCCCATACCTCTATGGCTACAGTCGGTACCAATAAACCACAACCAATCGTACTGACTGACAGCTACTTGGTTAGCTACTCAATCTCTCTTCAAGCAAGCTCGCTCCAAACAACAATAGCTTGCTTGCTACACAACTCCAAGCAACAATAGCTCCTGGTAAAAGTGGCTTCCAACAAAAATGACTCCCCGGAAAACTGGCTCCCGTACAAAAAAAAAACCCTGAAACAACAAGCGCTAATTATGCATTCACTTACTGCAATTTCAAGCAGCTGCTCTTTCAGAACACTCCCAATTCAATGAGTATTAAAAAATAATAATAATGAGAGTATTTAAAAATAATAATGATAGTCGCCTTTCCAAAATGCGAAGGTCATAATATAACCAATATCATGTCACCCTACAGGTGAAAGACATCAAATACTAAGAAAACTGACTAATAATATCACCACTGTCTGCTCTTTTAAGAGTTTAGACCCCCAGGCAAGAACAAAGCTTGTCCACTTATGTCATTAATCTTAATTTTAAATTTACTAAGCTTATGTACAAGTTCTTATAAGCAAAATTTAAAGTAGCAATGAAATTTATCAAAGATTATATACAACTTTATACAACATTATACCCTATTATACTCTACGGGTGACCATAAAGACAAAGAATCAGCTATGAGTGTTCGACTACAATATGATACGAGAACGGTATCATGAACTATCATTCAATACGCTTATTTTCCCCAGAGTATTACTTCTTGTAAAAATAATGAGTATAAATAAATCATGCTTTGCCTGTTCCAGGCCTAAATTATCTTTTGTTTGATGATATTGCATGATTTACGTGCAAGAATTAGTAAATTTTGGAAAGTAACACTCTCTATATAGCAGTATTTTGCAGTATTTCAATTCTCCCTGAGACCCGTTAGTTAAACTATAATGAAATAACTTATACTCTGATAAAATAAATCCCTTCTGTACAGAAAATAAATGAGTATGTACAAAATGTGAGATATGTATATTTATTTACCTAATTACGTAGGGGTTTCCGATGGTAGTGACGAATTGGGGAGCAAACGCTCTCTTCTACAAACATTCCTCGAAGAAGGAAACGTCGTACTTTGTTCCAGAATACACTGCACGTGGCGAATTACAAACCAAAAATCTTGACTCTCCGGCCAAAATCCATCCAATCCAGTCAAATAATTTCTCTACAGCAACCCAGTAACTACGCCACTCTCTATCGCCCAAAAAAGTATACTCCCCTTCAGGGTAAATTAAAAATTCTAAAACTTTTATCAGACATATATACGCACTACCTCCTAAGAAGGTTTGCCGAAGAAAGAGGACGATATCGAGCCAAAAACCAGCAACTTGCTCGTGAAATTCGATGTTAAAAAGCTAGGAAAAAAACTCGAACCATAAGCCCGTTCCACACTGTCCTGTAATCATACGCAAACTACAGCAGCCAATGTCGCCAAATTTACTAACATCTACAATATGCAATGAAACGTATCAAAGGCAGTATGATATTATACATTGCTGGCAGAACAAAGAAATCCAACGATAAATCCATCATAAACAATGACCAGACAACAGAAACCAATTCATTCCGAACGGCGGCCATTTAAAACTCTAACACCAAATCTGTTCGACGCATAAATCGGTGATCAATCGGAATTGGACTTAAGCTAGACCCGTTTTTACCTTGCCGAAAACCATATATTCAATACTGTGAAGCAGTTCGAGCGACGTCGCCAAGTTAGGGAACATACGCATTTACTAACACATCCTGACTGCGTATTTTTAAAGCGAAAGCGAAAAACAGTCGTTTAACAACAAAACAAGGGCATCACATCAATTAATTATGTATTTTCCTGTTGGCTTGAATCGTAACCACGTCAAAATCACAGGACAATCACTTAG
>JAEQML010068075.1:0-18554 GCA_016904865.1 Pissodes strobi | reverse complement strand
GGCTTCATTAAATTACGTCCCCTTTTATTTTTCTAAAACATTGACGTTTCGCCTCTTTCAGTTTTTGCTTGATACTTTACCCTATAATATTGACATATATCTGACTCAGAGTGTCGATGTCTTTCTTGTTATTGACACAATTATTTTCTTTTTTTATATGTATCATTTCCTGTAAGGATTCTAGTATCTTGGAAATTGAAATTGTGTTTTGTGTCTACTTCATGTTTGTGTAGAGCGGTTGAAGCAGTTTTAGTGTATTTGTGTGCATTTAGTCTGCTGTTTAGATATTGTAATCTACTAAAATGCATATGCTACTAAAGAAATATCACCCTGTCGTAAGTTTGAACTTGAACTTGGAAATTGTTATATAAACATTAAAAGCAAATTATAAACAACGCGAGCAATCAACGGGAGCGACTTTCAACCTTAAGCAAGCCATGATCATCACTTTTTTAGTACAAATACGCTAACGAACCTTCAGTTCGTCAGACTTTAGTCTTGCCTCTAGCTCCCAAGGTTAGCCATTTGACGACTGCCTTCTGGGTTCTATCCGCTCTTAAAGTTAGCCATACGGCTGCTTTAGGTCTAGTCCATTCCTTCCAAACCCGGTACCGGTTAGCCATTTGACGACTGCTAGGACCAGGAGTTGCACAACCTCCATAGTTCTGATAAGAAGTTTGTCAGAGTTCCGTGTGTTAGTCAGTTAAAAAGTTTAGTGAAAACTTTTAGTGCTTTTAATTAAAACCCAACTCTTAAGAAAAAACTAAAAATTATAAGACAGTAAACAAAGAGCTATAAGCAGTAGCTCAAATCGCGAAAACATGCGCACCGTAGTAATCGGGTATAATAGAATCTCATTTTTTCTGACCAATAATTATTGTTAAAGTTTTATCGTTAATACATTGTTATTGTTATAAACTAAACGTGCTTATTTTATCATCTCTTCTTACCCCACGTAACTCGATCTCGGTCGACCTCAGTTACCCCCCGGCACGCTAAACAAGGCGTGTCCTCACGACTAGAAGATCCAGTGGTAGATTAAAGGAAGCATTGAGACCCCGTCATTGTACTAATCGCGACGCTGCTCTTCTCTGAGAAGTTATTCTTTAAGAAACACGCTACCCCCTAAACTATTCGTGACAATATTGTGCAGTCATTGCTATATATTTCTGGGGGCAATTTTAACATGGTATGGAATATGCGACATTTGACTTTTATTAGGGTTATTACTTTTTAAAGGTGTCTACAGGTTACTTAGTAAATTATTTCCTTTATAGCAAGATATGATGTTATGCTTTGATAAAATATGTTTAATTTTTTCTGATAATGAGTTCGTACAGGGCATTGCAATGTATTTTTTCTGTTGGGTTTCTGTCTGGTTAATTTTTAAGATGCTTTTAACTTTGTTGAGTGTTTCTGGTCGGTATTTTGGGGAGGTTAAGTAGATTGCTCTATCTGCTAACCCTATAATTAAACTTATTTTTTGAGTTTTTTGGATTGTGTGAGTTGTAATTTAAATACCTTCCTGACCAGATGGGTTTTGTATACCAAGCAGTGGCAATAGTATTCTGTTTTAGGTTTCGTATTAAAGCTAAATCTAAAAAGTTGATTTTATTATTATTTTCAGTTTCTTGTGTACATTGTAGTTTGAGATGGAATGAGTTAAATTTTTCGAGGATTTTATTTATTTTATTATGAGGGATAGCTGCTAGGCAGTCGTCGACGTACCGTTTAAAAAATAATATAGGAATGCCTACATTTTTTATTATTTCCTCTTCCAAAAACTCTCCACCAACTGGGCGATTGTTTAAGATATTTGTGAGCCCATTACTCATCCGTCAAGTTGTTGATAAGTCTCATCTTTAAATTGAATGTAATTGCAAGTAAGTGTTAAAGTTACTGCTTCAATAAAATCATCTTGAGTTAAAGTGATATGATTTTTTAGTAAAATCAATTTTTGTTTGAGAATGTCAGTGACGAGTTCATTAGGGATATTTGTATACAGAGAGACATAATTGTTTATGTTTAGAAAAATAAAAGGGGACGTAATTTAATGAAACCTATACCCAAGAAAATTTAAAAAAATATTATATTGGAAAATGGTTTAAGAATTTGGAAATATATAGGTTTTGATACCGATATTTTCATTTTAGGTGAATATGTTCCCTGGACAAGAATAGCTCATCATTTTTCGACAAGAACTAGAGGGCAGCTGTTTTATCGGTACAAATATTTTCTAAGTTGTAGGCAAGGTATTCTCAAAGGCAAGTTCAGCGAAGCAGAAGATATACTAATCTTGATTCTAGTTGATAGGTAATTTAATTTGATATATATGATATATAGGACAATTTTACTACACTTATGGATGAACTTTGAGTAAAATTGCAAATTATCAACTTATTCGATAGGATGTGTAAAGAAAGGTACATTTTTACTACACATTTTTATGACACGAAGTTCTTAACTATGTAGTGCGAAATTTAAAGAAGGTTGGCCGAAGAGCAATTCACTAGAGAGGGGATGAGCATTTATATTGTACCACCAACAGACAACTCTCAATTGCCCAGTTAGAAATGATTCAAAGAAAAGCAGTTAGTTTCTTTTACTTCATCTTATCACCATCATATTGATATGCTTATTCAGTATTAAAAGACAACCTGATTTTCAATCAAACAAGTGATTTTCAAGACTAAATAGGTCGAGTGCCTGTAAAAATGTATATTCGAAGTAAACACAGAACTGAACGGTTATTGTTTTTAAGAAAACAATCGGTAATTCACACGTTTAATTTTATTTATCTAGGGGCAATGTAAGCGGTTATGAAAATTAATAATCGATTTTAAAAATAATCGATTAATTTCGATTTATCCATTACGTCTATTAGTATATTATTCAATTCATCTTACAAAAGTAGAATATTACGTTTTTTGATAGTATTTACTCTGTAACTGTTTTAGCAGTTTTAGCACTGTAAACACCGTTTATCGTGAAAGTACTATACAAAATGCGTTTGAGCTAAATGCAATACATTTTCCCTACATCCCTACTCAGCAGCTATTATCATAGAAGACCATTTACATTCAATTACAGGTTACAGGTAAAACAGTATTTGTCCTTTTTTAAAAGAAAAAAATCCGCGCAATAAAATGAACAATATAGGTATCCAATATACAGTATAAAGGGAGCAATAAATGAGGACGAACATCTTTATGAACAAACTATTAGTTTATGAAAGAACCCCAGTCCATTTATCATCATGAGAATGAATATCAAAATAAGTCAATATATTAATAGTCTTCAAGGTACAGAATTGGTTAGTATTCACCAGTTAGGTTAGTGTGGGCTAATTAACAGCCCTTGTCAATACCACTTAAAATTCATTCTTCAAAATGAATTAGGGTTTAAAACTGATCCTTTGACAAGGGTACCATATAATGAAAAAGCATTTATATTTAAACCCTTATCTAGAGCTCAAATCATAAGTAATACTATACAAAACTTTAAGGTTTTATGCGATCCGCGATAATCTGTCAAAAAAATAATTGAAAGTCGAGAAGTTGATAAATGAATATCAATTTAATTATTTAAAATGGAACACGCTGTATACTTTTCAATGAACGATGGATCGAAAAAATATATGGATTGTTTATATTTGCTTTAACGGTTTTCAAGAGTGGTATTCTCTTCATTTTTTGAAAATGTCTGAATACCTACTTACTTAAAACATCTAGAGTGCGATGGGGAAATGAAAATTTAATTTACTCTGTTGCTTAACTGCTTACTTAAAATGTGTAGAGTGCTTTGGAAAACAATTGCCAATTACATACATTATTTGTTGTCATACTTCAGTGGCAAAGAAATCTTATTATTTGTCCATATTGGTATAAAATAATGCTATTTTTCTTTTCCAAAGCGCCCTGCACATTTTAAGTAAATAGGTAAATGACATAGCTAATATCATTTTTGTCTTCCAGCGCGCTCTAAACGTTTCAGGTATCTGACGAAATCTGAAGAAATCTGTATATCGTTCCAATTAAAAAAAAATGAGCGAGTCTGCTAGTACTCGAGACACTGATGTGTAAACATATCCTATATCGACATGCACAAATATTTGAGCAGCCCTCGTACATTTATGGTTATGATGTCACAGCCGCTTGCACATTTCCGTCCCCATCCGCTTCCATATTACCGTCCCATTTGCCGAGATTTACCCTCATACAGCCGCGCAAGATGTTTTCACATCAAAAATCATCAGAGCATAATCATTTTATTACATCAATTCAGTTTACATTGTTTTTTCGAAGTACAGTTAGCTAGCCTGAGCTACATGTACCTTGTTGGCTAGCCCTCGGCTTACAATATAAAAGTACAAAATTAACTTCTTATAATATATAGGCTATGTTATTTTTTCCCAACAAATTCTTAATAAAACATTTTAAGTGCATTCCTATTTATCATACTAATCACTAAAACTTTGCGATTGTAATTTTCTGACATCCCTGAGGTCCTTAGATTAGGTTGAGTTCGATGGTGACCACCGAGATGCAATATTAAAAGTAGCTCTAAAAAATCATGTAGACATTCTGATCAGAATTGTCTCAGACATCCGACAATGTAAAAATATACAGGGTGTTTCATTTAAAAATGGATCCGGTCCAATTTTGATACACCTAATACTCTAAAACTTATGACTTAGTCTAAATGATTCGTTGACACCTGGTATATTGATATTAATTCAGATTTTAAAGTCTGACCTCTAGGCTTTTGTAGAGTTTGGAGTAGTTGGTTCTGAATTAAGTTAAGTCTCTTTGAATTCCTCCTTTAAAGTTTGAAGTATAAAACAATAACTGTGGTCCCTGTATGCTTTCGTAGAAAATAAATAATTTGATTAATAAAAGGTCTCTTATTATTTGTTTTCTCAGAAAGCGTAGAGGGGCCACTGTGTGTGTTTTTATATTTAAATTTGGAAAGGCTGAATTCAAAGAGATATTAAATATAGGCGCCTAATTCTAGGAAAGTGTAGAGGCTCACAGTGAAAGGGTGAATTCAGTATTATTTCTCCGAATTCAGAGTTAAAAAGTTTGAATCCATGGTTATATTTGAATATAGACTTGAAAGTCTGTATTCAAACTGTCTTTCCTTAAATATTAACTTATTTGGTTTAATCTTGAAATGAGATGCATTATTTATGTTCTTATGCTATATTGTATATAATTATTTGTACTTTGATTGGTTGCTCAGTTCCCAGTGCCCCTACACTTCAAATTTACAATATATGTCTGTAATACATGTTTAGAACAATGACATTATGGAGCTCATATTCTTTGTTTACAGATTGTTATTTAATGTGGTACCTATTTTTTTTATGTTTGTAGGTTTGGTAAAAAATTCACCAAATGTGGAGAATATTTTCCCCACAGATCAGTCGTGCAAATCAAGGCAAGGTATTCCTCGAATTTGAAGGGAGCAATAAAAAAAGGTATTTATTTTGTCCCTTTTATGTGATGAAATGATTTGAGCTAAAAATAAGTTTAAGTTTACTTTGCAGCTTTTATAATTTTCCCACATAAAAGAATTTATAAAATATTACCGTAACTAGCGGCGGACTTGTCCTATTCGTTCCCTTTCTTTGCCGCTCCTTGAGTCTGTATAGGAAAATGTCAAATGACGTCACGATCATCTTTTGTCAGCGCTGAGGGAAACAAACCAGCCTGTTCTTTAGCACACGGTGAATAGTTCGAATATTGTTTTAAGTACTCTTTGTGTGTTTTGGTACTCTTAGAGTTTGCACTACTTACTTTTGGGCTGATTAACAATTATAAGCACTAGTTTTAGTGTTATCTCTAGATTTTAAGGCAAAGAAGGTGTGTTTGGAATATTATGGATAAAAGTAATTATTTTAATACCTTTCCAAGTGAAGTACAAGATCGGCATTTGCAAAAACTGATGTTGACAAATAATGTGGATTTATATTTGGTAAAATCCAACCAATGCAGTATCTGCATAAGGGACTTTCCTGAAACATGTATTTTTTTAAATTTGGCTATGCAGACAAGGAGTTCCAGCATTTTAAGTATTTAGTTACTTGTAATTAGTTTTTGTGTAATCAGGCCAATCCCCAACTCGACCATATTCGGTGTATTAGCAATTTTTTAAAATCTTTTTTCTTTTTTTTAATTTCTATGTTCTTTCTTAAAACAAAAAGAAAATATTTCATTTACTTAAGTAATGAATTTAATTATTTATTAAACATAAGGCTATACATAACTCAATCTGCAATTTTATTACGAGTACAACTAACTACTTTAGTCATGACTATACTTGCTTCTTAATTTCAATATATTGATACTATTTTTTTTTTCAAAATCGGATACATTTGGCATAAGAATCATTAAAATTCAACAAAACAAGACATTTGAAGAAGTCGCTACAATGGTCGTTCTTCAATTTCAAGAGCTAATAACCTTCGTGTTAATATATAATAATTGTATGCTATGCGTTCATATGCTCTTAACCTTAAATATAATCAGAAACACATCTTTAGCAAGTAATATCAACTGGCAAGATGATCTTAATTTTGAGAAAGGTTAACCTCAATTGAAATTATTTAAATTCTTTACAGGTGTTACCGTAATATCCCCAAATTTTCATGGCGTACATTACCTCAAAAATAAAAAATAGATAGGCGTTTTCTATTGATGCATTTCTTATGTTCTTAAGTATTTTTACCCATAAAGCAACTACATATTAGTAGCTACTGTTTTCTTGTAACGTTATTGTCGTGCAGTGTAACGTACAGTTTGTCGGTATCTTTAGGTCGGACATCAATAGCACGTGCATTGACTCTTAGGTGCACTACCAACTGTGTTTCCGCCCAAAATTAACAACTCCTATAACACAAAGACAAACTGCGTAAATAAAAATTATGGCGTCTTGCTTCTTAGGCCAAAGACGTTCGCCTTCAATTGCCGGAGTTGTTTTTCCATTTGTTTGAATGGGTATGTCTTGTTAGAATCCTGATCTTGAATTTTCGAATAAAAAGTCTTCCGTTTTTGTGATCAAACTTCCTGAGGCAAGCAATAGTTCGACGCACATTTTTCAGCATGTTCCTGCATAACATCATTCGGATGCTGCTTTTCTCGCCATATCTGCAGCTTTGCTTCCCTGGTCGAGAGCTGAGACTCAGGACATTCGCACTGATGCAGAAGCAGGGGGTTTTATTCCAGGACACAATGTCAATAGAATATCCAAGCACCGAGCAAGCGTTGCTGTTCGCTTGCGTTTTTAATCGAATTCAGATGTTATTTCCTTTTCCGTGATTGCTTCATTCCCAGATGTCTATAGATTTCGCCTTCCCGCATCGATTCAATTCGCGTGTTTGCAGCTTTCCAGACACTTATCTATTCCAAACGGCATCTGAGTTCCTTTTAAAAAGTCTTTAACTATATGTAACATTTGATCCAGCTGTTTCTTCGGGCTCCCCTAGCTTTAGGTCATTCAGTGGCGGCTCGTGACCTGTTAAAGAGGCAGTGCTGCTCAGGAGAGGCAAAATTGAAACAATTGAATATATTCGTGGCAGGGCACAGAATTAATATTTTTGTTTAAAATCGGCAACTTTCGTTTTTACTTCAAACGGGTCTGTTTCCGTTTTTTGAAGAACGTTATACAGAACGTCTACATGAGGCATTATGTGATGGAAAAATGTTAACCAAAATAAAAAAAAATTATCCATAAGAATCCGTCGAATGGAAGATGCTGAACTACAAATGGTGGCATTATCAAAAGTTTCTTCTGTCTCTTCCATGCAATCAATAAAAGACTCACGATGCTCAAAAACAACATTGACAGTTCGAATATTGAAGTTCCAGTGAGTTGGAGCGCCATGAGGAATTTTTCTTTGCACAGTTTTGTCTAACACTGCCACCCGTTGTGGTGAGTTTTTAAAAAAGTTGGTGATTTCACTCAAATTTCCAAAAAAAAGTCTAACCTGATAACTATCGGAACAAGCTTTAGACATTATTAAATTTAATTGGTGCGCGTAACAGTGTACAAAGTGTGCAAAAGGATATTTTTCCTTGATTCGGGCTGGAACCCCAGTATGCCGTCCACACATGACAGCTGCTCCACGGTAACTTTGACCAATTAGTTTGTCATTTGAATTTTTTAGAGTAATGTCCAAAACCCTTAAAATGTTCTCAGCTAAAGTCTCTGCATTTAATTTTGAAGGTACTAAATAAGTCCAAAAACGTTCTACTGGCTGTCCATTTCGGCAATATCTGAGTATTATAACCATTTGCGATTTAGCTGAAATATCGGTCGTTTCATCAGCCATGACAGCTACATATGGACATTTCCGAATTTCTTCCAAAATTCGATCATGGCATACTTCTAACATGCAGTCTAAAATATCATTTTGGATTCCTTTGGAAATGCCTTTAAAAACTGTTGATTTTTCCAAATGTTGTGCTAAAGTCTTGCCCAATTCAGCAGTAAAATTTATTAGGCCACGGAAAATTCCAGGGTTATCAGATTTTTCTGTTTCGTCATGTCCCCTAAGAGCCAATTCAAAAACACCACAAAACTTAACACAATCTATAATTTTTGAAAGCACATATCTATTTCTACTTACATTTTCATTGTGTTTTTGAATATTTGTCCAATATGCGGAATCAAGTTGTTCCCTAATATTTACAGAACCTAATAATGCATATTCCATTTGATTGTGCAAGTGATGTTTTGATTTGTCATGTTTTTTTATTTTGTCACTCAAATGCACTAAATCCGTTACACCGACTTGTGTCCACGATTTGTCACCTCCAAATAGTACGCAAAGGAAACGGAAAAGCGCATTTTTTTTTATTACATCCGCATACCCATCCGTTTCTGGCATAAATATCGCGATTAAACTGTCTTTTGTAAGTTTTTCCACGACTGGATCCCCCTTTTTCAATCGTAATATCCGGGAGTGGACGTCCCCTTTGTTTCAGTTCTATTTTTTCCTCAAAAGAGTACTTAAAAAAAGGTTTAACGTTGATTAGATTATGAATGATATCCATTTTAATATCCCGATTCGGATGACACAATAAGATATCAATCTAAACGGCAAATACCAAACACTTAACACACGGAGATAAATCTGAAATAAGCCGACAGCTGGCAATGCAAACTTGCGAAAAACAACCCTGAAATGTTCTGCCCGAATGCAGTACAATTTTGCGTTAATTTCGGCGGTTAAAAGTGAGGACAAGGGGCGGCGCGGGAACATGCAGGAGTATCGTATCTAGTTCGCAGTCAGAAACAATAGACCAAATAAGTAATGAATGACCACAAGCGACAAGCGTAGGAAAACAAAGCAGAGCGATGCGACGCATATTCGTAGTTCGGTTTGTGACGCCAGTATAAGGTGGCTTTATATTTTTCTGCTATTTAGAGTTTAGATGCGATGCATGCTATTTATTTGTTGTTAAGGTGGCTTTATACTTTTCTGCTTTAGATTTTATATTTATTATATAGGAGTATTTTGGTGGTTCTGCAGTTCCGCAGCACTTATGTACCAGCAGCCGCCACTGAGGTCATTCATATAGAGTAAGTGATTCAGTTTAAGTATCGTCTTATCATTTTCTTTGAGATTAAATCTATATTTGATGTAGCTCAGCATGCTAGAAAGGGGGCTCAGAGCGAGACAAAACCATTGATTATGTCGGTCGTCAGAGGAAGTTCTGATCCTTAATTTGCAATTCTGTACGACAGGCTTCTATGGCGTGCCTGAGGAATCCAATTATGCTTGGGCTTATTTTATATATGTTCAGAATTTTCAGGAGGCACTGAGTCGAGGTTTTTTTGAAGTTGATATAGGCCACAGGGTTCTTCTTGTATGCTTGTATGTAACGGCATCAATTTATTAGTTGATCCTTGCAGCTTATTGAATGCCTCCGCATGCTGTGCGTATAAACTATGATAGCCATAAAGTTAAAACGTTATAGAGTGCGGGCAAACATAATCGGCCGGTACTTGGATGCATCAGCCTTATTATTGCGGTATTTAGGTTGTAGGTAAGTTACACGCTGGGCCAAGAATGTTGGCATTGTTTGTCATAACTGAGGTCCATTTCTTGCGTTTTCGACGTAGCAGCGCTTGGGCGCACGCCGACTCGATATTCGGTGCAACACCTTCAGCAGGGTGGGTTTCGTTGCATACCCTATTCTGATTTTGCTTTTGTGAGCCAATTTTATTGTATTATTATTATGGTCGTTTTTTATTTTTTCTCTGATTATTCCAGTTTCTTCTTAGGCAGAGAGTGTACCACGTCTGTCCAGTGCGTGTATCGCTTAAGAAATGCTGGAGCTATGTTGCTTGTCTTCAGTATTATCATTATCAGAGGTTGCGTGAAGACTTTATGTGTGATGCTTGTTGTGGATATTATAAATGAAATGATTTGCGCGTTTTCCTAGTTTCAGATTCATTCCACTTCTTTTGCCAAAGGGGTATATTTTTGTGTTTTTTTCGGTGTCTTTTTTTTGTGATATTGTTATCTATTTTGGTATCGCGACGTCTATTAGATATGTGGTCTTGTTCTTATTATCCAGCAATGTCAGCTCTAGTCTGTTGTGTAATATAGTGATTAATATTAATATTATTAACTAAAATAAATGTATGCATTTAAAACAATATCTAATAATAGTGTATTCATTTAACAATATCAAAATTAATTCACATTATTGTAGTAAATGGTCAATCTGCACCATTTTATTCCATAAATTTTCTGTATACCCTTTCCACATTTCTATGGCAGCTAAAATAATACCTCGGCCATTATTATTTAAAAAAACAATTTCCTCAGGAAGTTTTTCTCTTATTGTCAATAACGTCAAATGGCACAGATCTAACTTTATCATTTTTTTTGGTGCTATTTAAATGACTAATTAAAAAATTAAATAATTTATTTAATTTTTTAATAAGTCATTTAAATAGCGCCAAAAAAAACTGATAAAGTTAGATCTGGGCTATTTGACGGCCACCTCAATACGCTACATCTGCCAATCCACAGTTCCTGTCAATCCGCAGTTACTGCCAAATTATTTTCCCATGATTCGGTTCTCAATTTTCGATTACCGCCCTGGACCCGGCAACACCGCGTCACCGCGATCGTAAAAATAATTTTAAAAGTTAGATCACAGTCTATTTTGATCACTACTAATATTTAAAGACTAAGAAATTAAAAAGCAAATATCCTATGGTGAATTGCATGATGGATTTCTCGATACAGTTCATTGAGCTTATCACAACTTCTGAGGATACAAAAATATAATAGTTTAGATATTAATTTTAAATGTGAATAAGTACAATAGGATAATAATATGCTATTTTGCTTGACCTACCGGCGATGTCGTCACGCGTCAGCACTTTGTATTGTAGGAGTTGTTGGTACAATATGAAAACTATGTTGGGGTTTGGAACCTTCGGCAAAATGCACTAAAACGGAGTTTTATCCACAATACTGAAACAGAATTATTGCACTCGACGCGCGTTTCGCTAGCCATGTTAGCATCATCAGGAGATGATTAAAAGTACCTATTATCACACATTTCAGGCTCTTTTACAATGGATGAAGACCGCCAAATTTTAGACTTCGTCGAGAAAAATGGCACTGGAAATTGGGAACGCATGGTAAAAGTCTTGAGTAGATGTGGAGCGCAAATTAGACAAAGATATAAGACCATAGTAGCATTTCAGCAGGCTCATCCTGACCTGGATTTGGAATTTGCACCTCGGAGGCGGTACTCTGGCATTTCTTACAACACGGAGTACGATTATTTGAGGTAAAAATAATTGCCAATTATTTTTAGTGATGTTTTATTTTTATTATTAGTATTTTTAAAAATTTTATTTACATTTTAAGTCTTAGGTTATTCTTTTTTACATTTTTATTTTTTTATTATTTAAATATTGACTCCAGTATCAAAATAGTCATAAATTTCGTCAATAAAAGAACTCAATTGCTGCATCAGTTAACTGATGATGACCCAGATTGAATAATGAAATTTTATGATATTGTAACAATATGATTGTGAGGCGTCATAGTTATCTCCACAATATAAAGCGTTCAATTAATTCAATTAATAGTTGTTTATGGATTTAGAACGAAATGTGAGGTTTTAAGATATGAGCAATTTGAGCCCAGTCCAGAAGTACTTAAACCTGCTTTTCGTTGGACATATATACAAAATTTTATTTTATACCATAGTATGAAATAAAAATATTATTTTGTTTTACTTCAGTATCGTGGGTTCTACTGCACTTGGAAAATCCCTTCGGTCCATTTTCGACTCTTTTGGTATAATCATGCATATTAACTCACCAACTAGAATAACTAAAACTAGTTCTAGTACTATAGACTCTGTCGTGTCATCTTTTGATCCAGAATTCGTTGACTGTGCTGTTCTTAACTCGGGTTTCTCTGATCATGAGGCAGTATTAACAGAATTTTCGGTAAAATCCAAATGCAAAATTGCTTCACGCAAATTATGCCGTATATTTTCGGACAAAAATTTTCTAAATTTCAAGCACCTATGTCTAACAACTGACTGGGTTGTCGTCTCTGATGATATCGATACCGATTTATAAAAACTTTATCTACTCTGGCGTTCGAATCCTTAAAAAACATAACCCCTGGTCAACTAAAGGCTTACGCACATCTGCAAAGAACATGCGTTCATTATCTCACTTAAAAAAAATACTCGGACAGCGTCTTCTTCCATGGTTACGTGAAACTTTACAGGAAAGTCTATCATAAAACTATAAAAGCTGCCAAGGACATTTATTATAATGAGAGGCTGGCTAAATCCGGTAACGTTGCTAAAGAATCATGGTCTATTGTGAATGACTTAAGGAATAAGGCTTCTTCGTCTAGCACTATCGCTAATTCAGCTGAGAACCTAAACAATTACTTTGTAAATGTGGCTAAAGATTTAATGAACACCATAACTCCTTCTCATGATCCACTTTCATATCTCTCTAATGCTAATGTGAATTTACACAGTTTCTTCTTTACGCCTGTAGCATTTGCTGAGCTTCGCAGCGCAATTAAAGACATTAAAAACAAATCCTCATCTGGGACTGATGGGCTTACTCTGAAAATGTTTTCAAACCTGCCGGAATGCACATTAAACCATCTTACTGCTTTAATTAACAAGTCATTCCAAAATGGGGGTTTTCCAAACTGTCTTAAGACGGCAATAATTATTCCTTTGCATAAAGGAGGAGATAAAGACCAAGCTTCGAACTATCGCCCAATTGCACTATTTCCCAGATTATCAAAGATCATTGAAAGATTGGTTAAAAAAAGGCTTCTATCTTTTCTCTCTAAATATAAAATACTTACTACCCATCAATTTGGATTTTTAAGTAACAAATGCACAAATGATGCTATGTTTTCCCTCTTTAATTATGTATACTCCAACCTGAACAACCATCTACAGCAACCATTTACTGTGATTTCTCTAAAGCTTTCGATTGTGTAAATCATAATATCTTAATTAACAAATTGCAGTACTACGGATTCAGAGGAGTGCCTCTCGAATGGTTTAAGTCGTATCTTAACAACAGAAGTCAGCTTGTGAGGGTTGATACGTCGATGTCTTCTTGCAGGCCTATAGATTGTGGAGTACCCCAGGGTTCAGTACTAGGCCCCATTTTGTTTCTGCTGCTTATCAACGACGCTAATGTCCAGATTAGCGGTAAAGTTTGTCTCTTTGCAGACGATACTAGTTTCACTTGGAGCAATCCGGATATTACGGCGCTTCATAGAACTGTATCTAGTGACTTAATCACCATTAAATCATGGTGTGATTCTAATCTCCTGTGCCTCAACGTTTCTAAAACTAAAGTTTTGTCATATAAAAGTACGTTGCAATCTTTTGTACTTAATAACACCACTATCGACGTCGTTGAATCTGTGAAGTTTTTGGAGCTTGTTGTGGACAGACATTTGAAGTGGGACTTGCACATCGATGTCTTATCAAAAAAATTAAGTTCTGCCTGTTTTGCGTTAAGAACTGTTTCCAGGGAACTTCGCGTGTCAACTGCTAGAACAGTCTATTATGCCCTTTTTGAGTCGCACCTCCGATACGCCCTTCCATTCTGGGGTACGTGTTGTGCGACTCAATTTGAGCGTATTTTCAAACTACAAAAGAGAGCTGTTCGATATTCACTGGGACTAAACAGTAGAACTCACTGCCAGGATTTCTTTAAAAGATTTAAAATATTAACTCTTCCTTCCTTATCCATATTTGAATCGGTTTGCTTAATCCGCAAGCACGTATCTGCCATTCCAGATAGACCTTGTCACAACTATCCACTTAGGAATACGGAGCATGATCTTTATCTGCCAACCCCACGCTCAGAGTTAGTTAAAAACTCTATATTGTACAATGCAAAAAAAATGCACAATAATCTACCATTTGAACTGAAGTCAATAACATCTTTTTCCGCATTTCGCAGAGCTTTGAGATTATACTTACTGGAGAGAGCCTTATACGCAGTCAACGACTTTTTTTTTAATTAATACTTAATTTTGAGCATCTTACACACTGGTTTAATCATTTCATGTTTAATGCTTGGTGTTTAGTGTTTAGGATTTGATGTTAAATATTTTGATATTTAATATTTTACATATTTTGACCACGTACAATTTGTAATTGTATAGTTTTGTATAGTTAGGTTTTTCTTTTTCTTTTTATTGTATATTTCTATTTGTGTTTTTATATGTTTTTTTTTATATGTTTTGTACTCTAGCTCTTGATATTTAACATTTTAAATAATATTTTGACTTCGTACAATTTGCACAATTGTATAAAGTTTTGTATAGTTAGGTTTTTCTTTTTATTGTATATTTCTATGTGTGTTTTTATATGTTTTGTATATTTTGTACTCTAGCTTTGTCTACTAATTGGAAAATTTTGTGACAATAAAGCATCTATTATTGATTAATATTAGTGATTGGAGAAAGTAAGGATGAGAGGACTAAAAAGGTTTTTCGAGCTGGCGGTAATGCATGAGGCGGTTTAATATTTAATATTCCGTTCGTTTAAACAAAAATATTTTCCCCTAATTTGTAGATAAAAGACCTGGGATTTCAATGAATTATTATGAATAAATTGATATATGTATTTTGAATAAGTTTTTCCCATGTGTAAAAAATAGCTGGCTCCGCGTAGAGTCGTACTAACTTATTCTCAAATTTCACTTTATTAAAGAAGAATTATTGATAGCTTTGTAGCAAATTATCTAACAAATATTTATGGAAATCTTTAAAAATTATTGACAAATTTTATTTCCGTTTTGTAATTATTTACCTTTAATCGTCCTGAGCCCTAAATGGATAGCTGAGAAATACGTATGATGGGCTAGAACTTCTTCGATTTAGGGCCCAGGATACAATTGGTCAAGTTCTAATTAAGTGACCCTAACAAAGCTGAAAAACCTAAAATGACTTTTAAGGGGTTTTAAGCTTCGTTAGGGTAACTTGTGCAATTTACACCTTGTGATCGGGACCGAAGACGTCTCTATCTTTCCCTGTCCAATCATCTCCTAAAATTTAGGTGAAGTTCCTAGCTCCAGAATGTAAATTGCACAAGTGCTAATTTATTGAGCCTGAAGAAGCTGAATACCGTTAAAAATGAAAATGCTTGACGAGGAACAAATCTGCATCCGTGATCAAAAGCGAGAAATCTAAAAATTAAATGATTCGTAAATTAAATTATAACGTTAAGAATAGCAAAACACTAAATAGCTCGTGTGCACTTTGTCAAGTTTTGAATTTGACTTTGACCAGATGACAAGAACAATGTCATATAGTTTAATTACTAGTTTGTTAGGTTAGGGTGATATTGAGGTGTTATTAGGTAAATCATTGTTACGTTTTTGAGGTGCTATCCATTTATAAATAAGTATTACGTTTTTTGGATGAATTCGGTAATTTTCTTTTAAACGTTTAATTAATTTTTAGGTGTCCTTTGTCAGCTTCACCTTTTAGCAAAGCACCAGGGTTTATTAAAATTGACAGAAACTGAAATAAGGCATTCATCTTTGTTTATTTTTTTTGCTAGAGCACTTTCTTATTTTTAGTTTTTTATATACTGGTTCCTTTGCTAAAATACTTGAAGCATTCCATTGTATTCTATGATTATGATCAAATTCGTTTTGTTAATGGTTTCACCTATGTCAAATTTATTACACTCACATGGACATGCTTTTGTTAACTTAAAAAAGTTCATTTAGGTGTATTTGATAAATCAAGACAGTAGGACAGTGTTTGAGAAGGTATATATCAAAACTTTACGGTTTTCGAAATACTGAATGTTTTAGAATTACGAAATACTCTGATTTTTTCGATATAATTGCTTACCATTTAGATATCTGCTGCTACCTGGAAATAAAGGTTTATTTCATGGTATTGCTGCTTGAAGTCTGATTTACTCATATAATAAAATATAGTTTTGAAATTATGTTTACTAAACTTAGAAATAACATACTAGGTAATTAAAACTTAAAATCGACCATAAACAAGAAACTAAATAAAACGTATAATGTCTAGCCTAAATTAAATGCTCTGCAATCCCTCATTAACCTCGTGACATTTATCGTAGATTATTTTCTGGCGTTCAAGAGCATTTTTTGTAGTTATTCGTTCTCGTTTTCAATTTAAATTTCTTATTTCTTCTAAAATGTTGCTCTGAATTTCTTCAATATTGTTCCTTCTTTCTCTATAGACTCTGTATTTTTCAAATAGCCCCAACGGAAGGTATGCATCGGCATTAGATCTAGTGCATTTGTGGGCCAGTAGACTTCCATATCTACCCATCCACACTTATTATGAAGAAAATATCTTAGTGCCAGAATTTTATGGAGAGGTGCTCAGTCTTGTTGCTAAATTTTATTTCTTGTTTGAAGTGGGCGGTTCATCGATAAAGTGTTCAATTTCATTTTCCATATAAGGTGGCACGGATAAAAACCGGACCTTATGCTCCAAAATGCTGCACCAAACTTGGATTGAGAAACGACCTTGATAAGCAATTGGCTCAACAGCTTATAGATTTTCATCGGACCTATTATAAATATCGGCAGTGGTAATCGCCACATCGGTCCTCAAATTTTTATTAAAATAATTAGTATCTTGATTAAAACTTCCTTTTATAATTTGAACAACTTCATGTCTTCTTCTTTTTTGTTTGTCGTTTAATTGTTGAACTAGCTTAATTGCGTATTGATTTAAAGATCTCTCAGCTGTCCCATAACTAACCCTCTTGTTTCGTGGTCCATACCTTATACCTCTAGCACAATCTCTGACAGATATTCTTGAAAATAAAGTAATATAGTAAGATCCTTTTTTTTTCGTTTTTTTGTTTTGTCTTCTTATTTACTAGAGATGCTGTCTCTTGCAATAACTTCGTCGTATTAATTGTAGTTGGTACAGATGGTAATCTTCTATTATTCTGAACATTTTCCCTATACCGTTCTCATAGTGTTATTATCATTCTTGTATCGTATCATTTTCAACCTTTCAACAATTGAATGTGCAGATAATAAAGAATGAATGAGTAAATCAGACTCCAAGGATTAATGCCATGGCATTAGAAATTAAAACCTTTATCTCCATGCAGCAACGGGTAAGCAATTATATCGGAAAAATTATAATATTTTGTAAGTCTAAAACTTCCAAGATTTCAATAACCCTTAAGTTTTATTACATGGTGCAGAATTTAATAGACAATTAAAAATCATTAAAAATGTGATATATTGCATTAAAAAAAGTTGGCATGTTCCTTGTTTTTTTTTTAACATCATGTATACATTAAAAAAAATCCTGTGTAAAAAAATGATGGATCACATTTTCAGTATGGGGGCTAGGCGCCATTTTGAATATTTTTTATTAAAGAAAAGGAAGTTGGTTGATATCTCATTTTAAAACCATTTTTGTCACCTATTCATCAACACACTTGATCACCTGTGATCAACACACTTTGCGGAAAGGTTGGTACCAAATAAAAATATTAAGCTAAAATCAGACCCAGCTACTTTTGATGCAAAAGTTTCTTGCCGTATTCACACTTCCGTAAAAGTTGCAAGTAGCATGCAGGTTTTTGTGCTTCGACTATCAGTCAAAATTGCGCAAGGCTGCAATGGTGTTCAGACACGACATGCTTGTTCATGCAGCATTTACAGACACTGTAACCATGTATTAAAACAGTCTTCCCGTGTTCGCACCGATGTAAGATGCTTGAATTCTAATGGTACCTTGTAAAGAGTTAATGTTAATGATGAGACTTAGGCTGTTATGTACCCTGTTTATTAATTTCCTATTAAAACGAAAGTAACGTTGGTGACGCTACACAAAAATCAAATTTAGATGAAAGAGTGGATCAGGAACAGAACGTTGTAAAGCTATGTGTAATTAATTTCGTGAATTGCGTAAAGTAGATTATATATTTTACTAAAGCCTGTTGCTAATAGCGCGTATTTATTAGAAAAGATGACACCTTAAATATAAAAAAAAA
>JAEQML010068074.1:0-18555 GCA_016904865.1 Pissodes strobi | reverse complement strand
GAAAGCAAAGCATAAAGTAAGCATTAAGATAAGAAGTTATCAAAAAGATAGTTCCCATCTTACCAGGATTCGGCGGTGTTTTTGGTACTCTGCAGGGAGTACCACTAGTGCTTTGTTGTCCAGACATAATAACAAAGTGCAACTGAAGCAATATCCAAGCAAAACATACAAAAACACGTTTTTGAACTGTGGTTACATTTTGTTACAGCTTGATTTTCACTCATAAATGCAAACTGCTACATTTCGCGTTCTCTGCCGTTTCTCTACTTTTTCGAACTGAATCAGAGACAAGATTTGGTTTTGGTTGGTGGATTGCAGTTTTTTTGTTACTCGTCTTCGTGTTTCGTGAAGTATATAGTTTTGCGCAAACTCTATTTTATTTTTGAAGGAATTCAAGGAGCGAAAATCTCGCCGGTGACATTTCTGCGCTCTTAATTGTCAAAAACAGCTGATATCTTACACCGATCTCCATATATTTTAGACGTATTCTTTTTTTCAACGGTTGATCCACCGATTGCACCGGTTGAGCCATTTGGCGTTCTTTTATTGTTCGATGGACAACCGGTTGTGTCTCAATCATGTTCTTTTATTCACGATGGATTAACGTATGGTTGCATCAGCTTCCACCGGCTCGCCAAGTCGGTTGTTTCGGTGTATTGTGGGGGGGAGCAACTTTCCTAACCTATTCATTTAACATTTGTTTGTTTTGAATTAAGAATTTAAAAATTTGATTCATAGAATCATTGTTAAATTGTTTAGATAAATATAAATATAAACAATAATATAATGGACCGTTGACCGCACAACTCGGGTATTAGTTTTAATGTCTTTTTAACAGAATACGAATTGACACGTCCTTCAAAGGGTGAGTAAAGTAAATTTTCCACTAAACCTACTAAAATGATATGTGTAAAATAATCTTAAATGTGTGGTAGTTGAAACATAAAACCTTAAAAAGGAGACTTTATGTGAGATATGTCTTTATTTATTATAGACCCTTTTTTCCTTGAACACATTTCTGAAAAGTATCTTAAGCTCTATAAAAATGATGTAATATTTGGAAATCTTGAAGAAAATTGTAAATCAGTTGGATCTGGATCTCGGAGTTACTAAATGGTTTCGTCATCATCATCAGAATCGGAGTCGCTAGAATACAGTACTCTCGCCGCTAAGGCGACCGCAACAGAGATCATTTTATATTATCAAAAACTTCTGCAAAAATTACAAATTATTGTTGTTTATATAGTATTTAAACATCAGTCAAACGTCAAGCTTCCATCAATGCGTTCTTATTTTCTCAGAACCGCTGTCCACCGGTTGATGACGACGGGACCCTAGAAATGTCAACCGTAAAAACATCGATTCACCAATGATTGAATCCACCGGTGAATAAAAGAATACGCCTTACTTAGCATGTGGTCGACCATTGAGTTGGAAAATAGGGGAGAGGTGACCGTATGTCCATTACCTTCAGGAGGTAATGGTATGTCGCTCCTTGTCTAAGGTATCTCGTGTGTTTGGTAGCGAACGGAGACGGAGAGTCAAGAAATAGGACTCCTATTAGTTCTATTTCTATGGTTAGAGTAGACGTTTCCTTTCCCGTACGCGAGATTTCAGTTCATAGTGCAGTTGTGAATGAGATGCGAAGGTTGTGTCATTGTCTTTATAAGAAAATAAACAAAGGTTGTGTGCAAGTGCAAGTCAGCACTGTCAGCAGATGGCCGCGAAGGACGACTGCGATTGCAGCGACTCAAGTGGCGCTTCTAAAACGAGAGCCGCTAGGGCGGTATTAATTTTTTAAATATTATGTGTAAGAAGCTTTTTCTTCATTTTGAGCAAGCCTTGAGTTAGTTTCTGTTGGTTGCGCCCGAGAATAATAAATGTATCGTTCTTAGGCTGCGCCCAGGCAGCGAGCGAAAGACCATGCCAGAGATAACAATTGTTGTCTGTTGTCTGGTCCAAGAATGATAAACATAAACTATAAGAATGGCCATATGCGTGAAGTGTTAGATATTTGTGTCAACAATGTGGTGCGCGCGCAACTCTGAAGCCCTGTGATGTGGTACGGATAACATCTTCTGAACAATAGTATCACCGGATGGGGATTAGACACTTCGACCGAATCCAATCCGAACCAAAATTTACCAGGCACAAAAAATGAGCAGTGTCGAAATTTACCGGTGTGCTCAATAGGTTAGACAAAACACAAATGGTTACAGACAGCCTGCAAAACACATTTCTGTCACAAATACCGTCTGACGAGCCCTGGGCTTGCGCGCGCATCACAAACACATGCGTTGTTTAAGATAAAGACGATCGCTAGGCCTCAATTAACGCATGGTTTATAGGATTGCCAACCGTCCCGATTTTCGCGGGACTTCCCGATTTTTGGGGCCAGATGAGAGAAAGATAAAGTAATCTGAATTTTTTGGAATGAGTTACTTTACTCCACTACCTGAACCATATATTAAACCATGACGTCATGAAGGTAACTAACCATGCCGCTGGTATCGAGAGCATAGCCTTTTTCTCAAATGCGCATGTTACATCGACGCAGTGTTGCCGATTGTCACATAATTATCAGATTTTAACATAATTTTGCCAGCAGTCTGATACAAAATTTGAAGATGGCATAATTATCAATTTTAACATAATTTTAACAGACAATTTATTCTGCCAATAATATAATTTGATATTTAATACAGTAGCCTTGTACAAAAAGGCTCTGTAAGATTTAAAGTATTTAAAAGGCCCCATCTCGTATAAATATTCTCTAACTGTATGCCTAGCTTTTATTACTTGAAAATAGAGGGAGGCAGTAGAAAACCACCGATACAGCAGTTCTATACAAAATAGAGCCACTGTAACCACCGATTCGAGTGGGAGACATCTAAACGTGCGTATCCACCAAGCGCGCAAAACGTTTGCGATTGTTTGTAAACTCCATGTTTGTTTGGTGGAGACGTTTATCACACGCATTAGCGAACGTTTGCAATCATTTGGTCGTGTTCCGAGCGGTGTCGGTACATCAAAGGGATTTGTTGTTTGTGTGAGCGCTTAGGTTTTTTGGGTACAGTTGTTTGCGAATAATTGGCTGGTGGAGACGATTGTCAATAATAGAACTGCAAACGTTTGCTTGCAATGATTTTTTGGTGGATACCTATTCAGTGACTTTAAGACTTTAAGATCGCCTACAGTCAATACCTTAGGAGGTATTGCTACAGGCTACAAGATCTCCAAAGCCACTGTAAGATCGCTTTGTTTTCGTCGCCATCTCTTTGTTCATGGCGTAAGTAAGAGCAACATTTTAAATTTTTTGTAAACGGCGAATCGCAAACCTTTTTTTTTAAGTATCTGCTGTCCTCCGGCCTGACGAGTACTGGGCTTGCGCGCGCATCATAAATACATTTCTGACAAATAGATGTCTTTATGGTCCAAGGAAGCTTCCAGCGGATCTCTTGGTGCAGTGGTTAGATGCTGTGTTTGTGACAAGGCGACCCGGGTTCGAATCCAGCAGCAAGACTTGTTTTTTTTACGTGAAGTGAAAAAAATACAGATGTAAACAATGTGATGCGCGCGCAAGCCCAGGACTCGTTAGGCGGGAGGACTCGGCGGATGGTTCCAAAAAAACGAACCTCACGGCGAATCAGAAGATATATTTTGCTGGTCCCGCCATCTTCAGGTTTTAACATAATTTACATCAAAATCTGATAATTTTGGCTTAGCCATCACATAATTTCATTTCCTGCCAGCGGCAACACTGCATCGACGCAAGACAAGTGACAAGACAATGACGAGAACGATTGTGGGATTTGCGTTTGCGATTGATGTTTTGGTCGAATCGTTTTTCTTGAAGTCTTGAAGTGACGTTCTTGTAAAAACTAGTTACTCTTCGGATGATCCCGTTACATATCCTCTTTTTAATTGTAGCAGTGCATTAATGAAGCCGTAGCGATATATCAATTTAGATCAAACTACAGATTAGATTCTAGTAAGTTGATTTTGATTTGTATCATAGTTTCAAGGTGGGGCCTATATAGTTGCATGGAATGTGGACATATAAAAATAGTTCCAATATCATAGCTTTCATTTCACTGGTTTTGTATAACCTGACATACTTCCGAAAATCTAAAAATGTCGAGGCAGGACTGCCGCCACGCCACTATTGATATGGAACTCCATGAATAGGGAAAAATACAACTTTTAGTTTATACAGCCTATACCCCACAAAAAATTATTTGTACTCTTTAAGTTCAGTATACTAGTAAACTTTAGCAGTTTAATGGCCTTTTACATTAGAGAATATTAATTCAACATTGACTTTTTTAAACCCTATACTTAAGTAATTGGGTACCTAATTAGTAATCTTGTTATGTATAAGGTAAGTGATTTCCAATGGGATTTATAAGAAAATGCTTTAGGCATCAATTGCAATTAGCTAATTGTTCTTAATATTAATTAGTCCCAATAGCTTCCAGAATACCATACCCTTTGCAAATCATGCAGGGACACTAAGGATGGAAGATGATACAGATGATAAAATTAATTAAGATTTGTGTACAAACTTAAGTAAATCTTTCTATGAAGCAATTATAATAGCATATTAGGTTATTTTTTGTCTATATCAGCAGTTCTCAAACTTTTTTGGTGACGGAACTCTTTTAAAAAACAAATTTTTTAACAGAACCCTAAACTAAAAGCAAAACCAGTTATATTTGTATTGTTTATTAATAATCATACAAAAAAAGCTAGATATAGTAAGTAGTAAGTTAGTAAGCAAATGATAAAACTATGTTCATTTAATGGGAGGCTTGAAATTGTTTTTTATTCCTCATCAACTGTCAGGCTTGATAGAAGAAAGTTGAATTCTCATGTCTATTGCAGTATTTTGTTTTTGTAGCTGTCTATGCTGAAAATCCCATTTCACACAAGTATGTTGTTGGGAATGGCAAAAGACATTCAAAGCCTCTGTGGCAAGTTGTGGATATTCATCACAAACCCTGCACCAAAAATCAATCAGTGAAATTGCTTTGAACAATGATTCCATGCTTGTGTCTGATGTCATTTCTAAAAATGATTCATAGATCTGATTTGACATATTTTCAGGTTTCTGCAATTTGGATGAAAAAGGGTTTTGAATTCATGAGTTTCATATTCAGTTCTTCAGGAATGTATGATTCAAAAGTCACTCGCAGATCATCAATTCAACAAATGTTGTATGTAGAAAAGCTTCTAATGCTGTTCTTAGTTCAAAAAACGTTGTCAAAGTTTTACTGTGAGACAAACATCTCACTTCAGTATGGAGCAGTAGTGTTATGTGTTATGATTGCTACCATAATCTTCACATAATATTGAGAACAATCGGGATTGCAGTGGACGTGACCTGACAAAATTAATTATGTTTACCTCCTCATTAAGAACCAGTTTTAGATTTGGCGGCAATTTCTTAATTGTGAGTGATTGTCTATGCAGGATGCAATGGCTGGAACTACAATTTGGCACTTTAATTTTTTACTCGTGATATGCTCCTGCTGTTCTATGTGTCATTGCCTTGGTTCCATTGGTATAAACATCGATGCAATCATTCCAATTGAGTTGCAAGGCTTCTTCGAGTGAATGTTTATATGGATATCGTATAATTACTAGCAAGATGGCTAGTCCAGCAACATCAATCGACTCATCCATTTGCAAGACGAATTTGTTATTTTGCAGCCGTACAACCAGTTCTTGTTTTATGTATCCTGCAAGATTCCCAATCCGGCGAGAAACTGTTTCAAAAGCGGCACTGTAGAAACATGCTTTGCAGATTTTCCGTCAAGCATGCATTCTGTTATGTCTACCACACATGGTTTTATTAACTTTTCAGCATTAGTGTGCATTTCTCCTGCTTGGGCAATGCGGTAACTAACCAAATACGACGCCTCCGTGGCCTTATTCACAGTCTGAGTCGCATACGTCATAGTTTTTTGGTTTCTTAATAATTGATTTGACCAATTTTGTGACAAATAGAATCTCTTCACGCACGAAATACAAGACTTTACAACCAATACCAACAACACAAGCAAACATAAAATACTGAGCATGGTGTGAGTAAATTTTGCGGTACGTTGCTTGATTAATTAGTTCTCCGCGCCAAACAATCCTCCTTTATATTATTTATTTATTTAATTTAAATTTAGCACAGTACAGGCATTGCCCAAATGGTACATAACGCGACTTAATATAAACACACAATTACGCAATATACATTAAAAAATTTAAAACAGACAACAAATGTCAATACATAACACACAATAAATACACATGATATTAACTAACAAAAACACACTACTTTACTTGTATTACTAAAACCGGTCAAAACAGTTTAAACTAGACAATAGATGATATAGGAACCAAATGAATGTACAAAAACTAGCAAAACTCCGAAGAACGATATATAAGAGATCTAGCTTCACACTTAAATGTTAGTATTGAACAATTTATATTAAAGTTTATGGGTAAAAATCTATTTAAGTAATCCATGATTCGATTAATTGGTGCGTTCCTTCCAACATCAGTTCGATAGGGTCGCAGGGAAAATGATTCAAGCTGTCTTGTATGTCGTGCTGGGATGCGAAATCTAATCAGGTCCAAAAGTTCGGGACAGTCTATCAAGTTGTTGATGATTCTATGCCCAAATGACATGTTCAGTTTAATTCTTCGTGCCTCCAGTGAATCAATGCCAAGTATATTGAGGCGATCTTTGTAAAGCATATTCGATTTGTCTATGTTTAATTTAAAAAGAAGAAAATTCACAAACTTGGACTGCACCCTCTCAATACGCTTGACATGAATCTGGTATAGGGGCGTCCATACGACACAACAATACTCAAGATGGCTCCTGACCAATGCAGAGTATATTGCATTAAGTGCCACAATATCTTTAAAGTCCCAGCACTGCCGCATAATGAATCCTAACATTTTAAAAGCCTTCGCAACGACGCTGTCAATATGCTGAGTAAAACGCAGCTCGTTATCAAATACAACTCCAAGATCGTTAATTACAGTCACCCGCTGCAGTTGTATCCCCTTGATCGAATATGAGTGGTCTATAAGCATTTTTTTCCTTGAAAACGATATAATCTTACTTTTCGTAGTATTTAGAGTCATTGCGTTACTTGAACACCATTCAACCAACTCATCAATTTCGCTTTGCAGCTGCATGCAGGCCCTATCGTTGGCAACTCTACAATAAATCTTTAGGTCATCAGCAAAGAACAAAAAGTGACACTTCTTGAATACACCGGCCAAATCGTTTATGAAAAGCAGGAAGAGCATTGGTCCAAGATGTGATCCCTGCGGAACTCCGGAGTACACGGTAATATCCCTGGATAAAGACCCTTTAAACTTTACATTCTGTATACGGCCCATTAGGTAGCTACTCAACCAGGATAGTAGAGGGTTACCAATACCATAGTTTTTCAATTTATTTAAGAGAATTCTATGGCTAACCACATCAAAGGCTTTTTGGAAGTCAAAATAGACCGCGTCCACCTGCACAGAAGCATCCAGTGCACTTGCAAGATAACTACTGTACACTGCCAAATTCGACTCACACGACCTCCGAGATAAAAATCCGTGCTGATGATCTGATAGAACATTGCGAAAAGAAGGTGATACAATATCAGTGACCAGTGAATCCAACACCTTTCCAAAGCATGATATGCCAGATATGGGGCGATAGTTGGTTACATCTGACCTGTCTCCGCTCTTAAAGACGGGGGTGATTGTGGCCTTCTTCCATATCGTTGGAAATATTCCTGATTGCAAGGAGCATTGAAAGATAATGCTCAAGGGCATGGCCAGGGTAGGACTACAATTTTTTACAAACACGAGAGCTATCCCATCGGGGCCAGCAGCCTTGTTTACATTAAGCGTTGCCAACTTTTCAAACACCGAATCGGTAGTCACCTCTACTTCACATAAATTAATGTTGGTTCCCAAAAGGTTCGGGGAATTGTTAATGGAAGCACTATCGTTGGCTTTATAGACAGACTGAAAATACTCGGCAAAAAGATCTGCTATCATATGAGGGTCAGAACCTATGACACCATTGTACCGCATCTGCTCAGGATATCCAGACAAACATCGTTTCGACCGCAGGTAGGACCAGAAGGATTTAGGGTTCCTAATAAAGTTTTGCTGTGATGAACGAATGAACGCATCATAGTCCCTTTGAATACTCAGTTTGGCATGGGTTCTCAAGTGTTTATATTCCTGATCCAGCCGAATCTCACGATGGCCGTTCTGTCCCTTGATTCTCTTAAGTCTGTCTAAGGTTTTGTTTTTATCTTTTATGAACTTGACCGTTTGTTGTGAGAAATAGCTAGGAAATTTAATGTCCTGGCACAGTTTTTTAGGTACATACATATTAATTACAGTATATATATGGTGTTGTATAAGTACTCAATTTTAGCGTCAATGGTTGCTAGTGGTGAGTTGAGCACTTGCCAGTCAGCTTTCTCTAAGTAGTCGTTAATGTTGACATAGTCGGCCTTAAACAAAATTTAAAGTAGGTACGTCCTCATCCTGCATGCAAATTGATTCGACATCGGAAAAATTAACTATCAATGCAGGATGGTGCGCGTCCGTTGACGTCAGAGGTTGCTTACACTCAGACAGCGATATGTCTTGGCAGTTGGAAAAAACAAGGTCCAATATTACTTTATTACAATTAGAAACGTTGTTGATTTGTTTTAAATCGTAGAAACACACGCAGTCATACAATAATATTTCACGGTCATTACTTGAAATGAAAATTGAGGAGATTTCGGTATTTAAATCGTTCATGAAACCAGGAAAATCATCAGAAATTGGATGTTCTCTTACATCTATCGGTTTTGAGTTTCTTGTGTAGTTAGGCAAATTAAAGTCTCCAAGAATTGTAACCCTTGAGTCAATTTTCCTGTCCATAATGTAACTCACAGAGCCAATATGTTCTTCATAAACTGATAATGGCGACGAAGGAGGTATATATGCACAACAGAACATGTAATGCATACTGTCAACGTCCACACCAACCCACAGTTCCTCTACGGTATTATTAGGTACGGAATAAATGGTAGATGTGTATGATGCCCTGACTGCTATGAGCACTCCGCCACCCCTTTCTTTGCCTGTCTGAATGGTATTACGATCCTTTCGGTAAACCACAAAGTTGCTCGGGAAAAGTTCCTCATTTAGAATAGAGTCATTAAGCCATGTCTCTGACAAAACAACTGCGTCATAATCGGAGTTTACCATTTCGTTATAGAACTGAATTGTTTTAGTGCGTAGACCCCGGGTGTTCTGGTAGTACACTTTTAAGCAATTTACGTTGTCATCGTCTGAACTGGATCTTGGCAAAAATTTGGTGGAGATTCAGGAGCAATCATCATATCGCTTTCGTGAATATTCAAATTATCGGATGTTTTAAACCAATTTTTAATTTGTCCGCTGATGTAATAAATAAGAGCGCGTTTTGCGTTAGAACTTGGCTCTGCATGCCGGTTTCTGTCATTCACCGCTGTAAAATTATCGAAGCTAAGAAAAAGGGATTTATGTTTACTATTAAATACTCTGTTGTATATAATAAAGTCAGCATCCAAGATAAATTTGTTGAGAATCTGTCTATTACGGGCATATGGCGGTCCAACTATGATAAGATTTGTAAACTCCATGATTTTAGAAAGTCCATCCAAAGTAGCGCCACTGACGCTCGTTCCTTGGGCAGCATTTTCTTTACCTGTAAAGAGTATCACGAAATCATTTTTGTTAAAATTTCTCGTTAAAACCTCGACATCATTCATAAAATCATCCATCAGAGCGTTGCTTCTATACTGACAATTTATGTCAAATCCAGTTATTAAGTGCTTTCTAACCATAAGACCTGTTCCCATTGCACTCGACTTGCTTCCATAAATTAAAATTTGTGGCTTCCTAACCTTCTTTGGCGCTTTCTGTATTGCGTTCTGGTGTTTGGCAGGTTCGTTTGATTGACTCTGGTGTTCATTAATTAACCCAGTTGGTCTCATCTGCTTGAGCATATGGATCTCGTCTCGTGCATTAAAGAATTCGAAGTTGCACTTTTTCAAATCGTTAGTGAACACCTCATTATCTTTCGTGAGAGTTTCTATGCTTACCAACATTTTATTTTTAAGCGTTTACAACCATCGAATCATCTCGAATTCCCCAGAAACTTCAGGCAGCCAGACTACGCGTCAACGAGAAGCGGCGCGACAAACCGTGGTCATTCGATTGCTTATAGTCCGGGAGCGGATGGTGGCGTATGTGTAAAATTTCGATGTAATAAGTTACTTAACAATATATTAAATTTATGTATATTACCCGTAAAACCTATAAGTAGGCGTTTCGTTTTGGCAGTTTATATTATTCTTAGGTAACTTTATTCTTATAGGTTCCTCTTTAATGCATGTATTCATTTTATTATGACTGCCGGCAGAGCCCTACCGGAGGCTTTGCGGAGCACCGGAGCTCCGCGGAACATAATTTGAGTAACGCTGGTCTATGTATATCAAAATCATTTTAAGATATTTTGTTCATCATTCAATTTAGATCTATACCTACACAGGGACATTATGGTATATTGATGCAAATTGCGTCTTTTAATAAGTATATCAAGAATTTTATTTCCATGGAAATTTTACATATGTTGGAATTGTCAATAAAGGTACCTACCTTCCTACCCAGTTAAAAATGCAACTTAAAACTGGTAAGCAAAATGCTTTTCAACATCAGTGGTTGACTGTAATAAAAGTGTATGTCCATTACCTTCATAAATATATTTGCAATATTAGTTGAGAGAGTCAGATTGTAATGATTTCTAGGTATAAATAGGTAAAAAATTTCTTACTTAAAATTACTTTTAAATGTTTTCAGTGTTTAACTAGGAATCCCCCTACAGCAGGTAAATACATTTGGGTCTGGTGACATATGGGTTGTGTCTTCGGTTGTGTCGATTTTGCAAATTTTCTTTTTTTTTCATTAGAGCGGGAGTGTCCTATAGAGTAGTTTAAGCCAAAAAAATCGGTGGATTTCCCATATTTGAGCAAAAAAGCTCCTAAAGTTCGAGGTTTGACACAAATTTCCAGCACCACTTCAAACTCAAACTCAATTTATTCATGTCAGATACAATAAATGTTTACACATGTCAGATGAAATATGTGGAGATGCTAACAATAATATTAAAATTCTTTCTACCAATAATGAAAATGTCCATCATAAAACTAAAACGCAATATACAGATAGATATTACACACACATAAAAAACATAGTTAAAAATGGTTAAAATAAGTAGTTTATAGTTTCCAAGAGAGGCACTAAAAATATCAGAATCTAAAATTATAAAATTTAAAAATTTTTTACTTGATGATTCGCATTTCATGGGTTTTGGCTCTGTAGATTGATAAAATGGTTACGAAAGTGCCTACTGGCCACATCTCTCCACTGCCTATTTCCTCCACAAGTTCCTTGGGTACCCCTAACTTAAAATCACTAGAATTATAGGCAATACACACCTGAAAATCAATTCACGGGTAAAAATATTAACTAGGAGACATTTGCATAGAACAAGAGGCCTCCATTTTGTCCTGGTCCTAGTTAAAGCAACTTATAGCCCCATTAAATAAAATTAAATTTTACTTGTAAATATCCTCCTTGTTACTGTCATTTGTCAGTTTGTCACAATACTCATAATAGTCATAATAGCCAAACTTAAATTTTTCAGAAGATACACTGTTACCATACTTATTCTTAAGATGTTTACTGTTGTTTCGTTAGCAAAATTCATTAGAAAAAATGGTGGACAATGAGTCTACTCTTTCTTTTATTTAGAAACATAGGCAATACATACCTAAAAATCAATTCATGGGTAAAAATATTAACCAAGAGACATTTGCGTGGAACGAGATGCCTCCATTTTGTCCTGGTCCTAATCCAAAGCAACTTATAACCCCATTAAAAAATTGAATTTTACTTGTAAATATCCTCCTTGTTACTGTCATTGTCACAATACTCATAATAGCGAAAACATTTTTCAGAAGATGCACTGTTGTCATACTTATTTACTGTTTACTGTTGTTTCGTTATCAAAATTCATTAGAAAAAATGGATGTGGATGATCCTCCAATTTGTTTGGTTTAAACTACTCCATAGGACACCCTCTTTTTAGTGAAAAAAGACAATTTACAAAATTGACATAACCTGTATATGTCTGTAGACCCATACATTTTTGCGGTTAATTTTTTTAGCTTTTATTTCTCAAAAGAAGTGTTCAGCTGTATTTCAATTTTATTTTATCAAATATATGTACAGTGCTACAGTTGCCACCTTACTATTATATTTTTAATCCCATCCCATAGAGCCGTAGTTACCAACTTTGCAATGTGTTGAGCTACTTTGATACTTTTGGAAAAAACAGTGAGCTACCTAGTCATAAGCGACATTAGCCAACCTAGATGAAATAGGATACAGTTGTATTTGACTTGTAATTATTTTACTAATTAACTAATACATTCTAATAATAAATTAATAACATAATAACTAATATTACTAATATATAGTACATAATGGTTTAATATTTTACAGGACAACAATGATATTGATCTGTTTAATGGCACTTTAACTTTCTTCAAAAAGAAAATTAGTGTAATGATTTTGGCCTTGTAACTGTTAAATTATTGATTTGATTAGTGTGGGTTGCCTTGGGCTTTTTCTTTATTTTTTCTTTATTTTTGTTTTTTTTGTATTGTAAATTCAGGCAGTTTATAGTCTATTTTTTTAATTTATCTTTTAAGATGTTTATTTGAGATGCATTATTTATTCTCTTTTTTTTTGGTGTTTTGTTTTTCTTGTTTATTTGCTTAGTTTCTGTTCTATATGATTACTCATAATGGGATTTTCCTGTTAGACTATATATGAATAAATTGAACAATCACTGAATTTTGCACTTAGACCTAATAATACTAATACTGATCCTGTAGAGTCTTTGGGAGTAGTCATGGACTTGAAATTAACTTGGGAAGGTCATGTCAAAGATCTATCAAGAAAACTTAATAGGGACATTTATATGATGCGTAATTTGAGGGTTTCTGCTTCTCGGGGAGTACTCTTAAATGCTTATCATGCTTACTTTCACTCTCACATGGCATATGCCGTGCTATGTTGGGGGCACTCATCTCATGCGGACTGGAAAGCTCTAGTACTATAATTTTAGTGCCAATAGTATAAATTTTTTAGTCCTACCTCTCAACTCGTCCGCAATATGTCTTCTACAATAACAAAACATCCAAAATTGAATCAGTAAAGCCTGGTATGCCCCAGGGCTCTGTATTGGGCCCCATCTTATTCCTGATATATATAAACGACATAAGTGCCTGTAGAACAGGGGACTCCTCTGATATCATTCTATTTACTGCTGATAAAACAACAACTTATAGCTCCAATGATTGGGAGCAACTTACTCATATGGTCAGGGATGCGCAGTCGAGTATCCACGACTGGTTTCTTTGTAACGGACTTAGTATAAATGAAGCTAAAACACAATCACTGAACTTTGCACTTAGACCTAATAATACTAATACTGATCCTGTAAAGTTTTTGGGAGTAGTTTTGGACTCGAAATTAACTTGGGAAGGTCTTGTCAACGATCTATCACGAAAACTTAATAGGATCATTTATATGATGCGTAATTTGAGGGTTTCTGCTTCTCGGGGAGTGCTCTTGCATGCTTATCATTCTTACTTTCACTCTCACATGGCATATGTCGTGCTGTGTTGGGGGCACTCATTTCATGCGGTTAAGGCGTTTGCTGCCCAGAGGCGCTGTGTGAGCGTGATGGCTGGTATTGGGTACTCTGAATGTTGTAGGTATGCTTTTACATCATTTGGCTTACTTACCTTCCCCTGTATCTACATCCTAAACTGTCTGCTCCACGTCCAAAAGAACATTAATAACTACCTTCGTAACTGTTACAGGCATGCTTACCATGCATGTACTTGACCTGCTGTATCAGGCAATAAATGCTTCTTGGGAGTTGGGTTAGGAGTGTTTCCTTCTTGTTTAAAGTTATCTAAGGTGGTACCACTTTACAAAGGGGGCGAGGTTGATGATCCCTCCAATTACCGTCCGATCTCTTTACTATCAACACTATCGAAAACTATAGAAAAGTTAGTGAAAGCACGAATAATCACTTTTACAGCAAAGCATAACATTCTGAGCAGTAGTCAGTTTGGTTTTCGGCAGAATAGCGGTACGGATATATAAACAGGGGTGGGGTGGCTGCAGCAGTTTTTTGTGACTTGTCCAAAGCGTCCGACTGTGTCAGTCACAGGATTCTGCTGGATAAACTCCATCACTATGGCTTTCTTTAGAGGTGTATCCTGCTCGACGTTTGAGTCCTATCTGATGGATCGCCAGCAGAGGGTCTTTTTGGGTTCTGAGAGCTCCGCGGGTCGGGTGGTTAAGTGGGGTGAGCCCGAGGGCTCTGTTCTCGAACCGCTTTTGTTCCTTCTTTATATACATGATTTGACCACCTACACATCAGTGGACAATTCACCCTATTCGCTGACGACACAACTAAGTTATGGCATGGCGTCGACTTTGAAGCTCTGAAAAGGGTAATTTCCTCGAATTGATTAAATGTTAAAACCTGGTTTGACTCTAACCTCCTTGTTCTTAACTTGAGGAAACTAACCCAAACTACTGATACCATCGTCAACGTTGACCAAGAGATCCATTATTTACGAGAGAATAAAGATTTAAAAATCATTTGCCAAACGCCCTGAAACGTGCTCCAACTTTGCCTCTCTTTAAGAGAAAGGTCCTCAGAATGCTGCTGAGTGCCTATTATGGCTTGAACGAGTTCTATAGGGATATATTGTGCTTGTTTATCGGATTGATTTGTCTTTGTATGGTCCTATTTTCTTTTGTCTTTTGTTGTTTAGATTTTGATAACTCTGATTTCAATATTTAAAATTTGTTACTTTAATTTTAATTTTTAATTTTACGTTGATTAAATAGATTAGACATCATTTAGTTTAGGACCTTGCTTTGTCAATGAGATATATTATCTTTGGACAACAAAGCTTATTTGACTTTCACTTTGATTTACCATACACGGGGGAAACAATCTTACCATACAATATAGTAGAACCGCCAGGGCCAGAGATGGACTAAATCACTTTGGAATATAATTTTATAACGCCCTTCCACAAGTGATAAAACAATTGTACTTAAAACGTTTTGAACACAAAGTCGAGAAATATCTAAAGGCTAAAGCGTTTTATAGTGAGAAGGAGTTCTTGCTGCGTGACATGGATTTTTTACTTGTTTTTCGGTTGATGAGGCACCCATTTGATTATGATGTGGTGATAAAGGAAAGGGGGTCTGAAATGTTCTTTGGACGTATTTATCAGGATTGTACTTTGTGTTTTGTAATTGTTATATTTTATTCTCTGTTTTGGTTCTTGGTTTCGTCTTAATGCCTTACTAGGCCCTACTTAGAGTAACTATCGTTGTGACTTTATCTACTATTTAAAATTTGGATTTGAATTATCCGTCTAATAGATATTTCAATCTTCTAATCAATAATATGAATCCATCCAAAATATTCGAATTGTATGAAGTTAATAAAATAAAAGGCAAACATGTTGAAAGATTTGAAATGATAACACCCGGTAGGGTTAGGTGGGTCTTAACGTTATAAATATAAATGCATAATTTACAGAAACGACTGATGAGTGCTCATATCACTATCAGTATTATACATGCCATGGCGTTTCACTTGTCAATTAGTTACTGCTTATTTCTTGAGAACAGACTGCGCACACCTTATTTCATTGAACCCGTGTCAGCGAAAGCCGCCAGCAGAATATTAATTACAGAATGTTGCATTTAAAAATGCCCCGAGTTTCTAGTTTTAATCAACTTTATAATTTTAATTTTTAGTAACACATTCTGGCGGTTGTGATATACAACTTTTGTACTAAATGTATGTGGTTTGATCTATTCATATTGTTGCAATAAATTTGATTATTGTCCTACTAAAATTTATGGAAAGTCTTTCCTAAATATGTACAGCTTTGGCATTTTTGGTAGTTACCTTTTATCTTATTTGAAATCTAGTCTTATTCAATAACTATCTGTAAACTTGTTAATAGGCATCATTGTAGATAATTGTTTAAGTTTGTTTTCATTGAGTTTGCCTATACCTTTATTTTGTATTGGTTTTTACCGTTTTTTTGCAAGAAATGATATTCCCTTTGTCAATATTTTCTGTATTTTGATCTGTTCATATTGTTACCATTAAGTAACTAAGCTTGGGTTAGCCATGCATATTATATTTGATATTATCCTATTAACAATTATGGATGGTCCTTCTTAATTATATATAACTGTGGCATTTTTGCCAGTGTGTCATTGTTGCTGAGAAAACTTCTTGTGGAATCTAATCTTATTCAATCTCTATCTCTAAACCTGTCAGTAGGCATTCTTGTAGATAATTTTTTAAATGTGTTTTCATTGAATTTCTCTATATGTACCTTAATTTCTATCTTTTTTTTAATGTCTTTTGCAAGAGAGGATCGTTTCTTTGTCAATAATTTCTGTATTTTGATCGGTTCCTATTATTGAAATTAAGTAACTAAGCTTGCCAAGCCATAAGTACATTTGATATTCCTATTAAAAATTATAGAAGGTCCCTCCTAAATATGTACAACTTTGTCATTTTTTGCGAGTTTGTCATTGTTGCTAGTTAGTTATCATTTATATTTGTTATATTGATGAAACTTTTTGTGGAATCTAATCTTATTCAATATCTACCTCTAAACCTGTCAATAGGCATCCTTGTAGATAATTTTTTAAATTTGTTTTCATTGAATTTGTCTTTGTACCTTCATTTTGTGTCATTTTTTATGCTTTTGCAAGAATCTTTTGTTTGGCAAACATTTTTTTTTGCATGGAGGGAAGAATACTCGACAGGACATATGTAAATTGCGTCAATATAACTTTTATTTTTAACGTTTTCCTTTCTGTTTTGTACCAATTTCCTCTCAATATTTTTTAAACAATTATGCGCCTATGGTGGATTTATAATAAGAATAGGTAACATAATTATCTATTACGGTTTATTTGTGTTTAATAACATTTATATGATAACTTTATGCATATGCTTGTATGGTATAATCTTTCATCCGGTATTTCCTCATTCAGGTCGTATATTTCTATTTATTTATTAATGCAGAACTGCACCTCATTACTTAGCTTAAAATTGCTTAATTCTTACAGTTGTGAAAACGTTAAAAGTTAGTCTAGATAATATTTTGTAATAATCTATTAATTATAATTATATATGAAAAACGGTAGAAGCTCGAGTAATTAGGTATAACATTTAATTACGTTCATGCATTTTTCCATCATTTGATATAGCATATTATGCAAAGAAATGCACTGCCATTTATTACAATAATATTTATGGAAAATAATTTTGATTGTGTACTTCATTGAATCTTTCTTTTCAAAATATCTGGAAAACTGCTCTATAGCAAAAGAGCAGCGGAGGTAGTTGTAGACGATTAGTTTAGAAATGATTTTTCAAAAAATAAATTAACCTGATGTATCATATGCACGATCCTGGTATATGGAGGAATAAACGATGGCTCATAAGGTCATATACATGCATGCCGAATTCGAATAACTAACATCTAAGCTTCAACTAGATTTATAAAAAAATAGTTTGCACACTTTGACAGTCTGTACATTGAATACTAAGCATTTTAGGCCACGTGAAAAAAAATTAGCTGAGGAATACGCTGTTGAATTTGCTGTACCCTATACATAGAGGGTGAGCCCTCCAGTCAAAAATATGGAAAATGTTTCGTTTTCGAGATACAGAGTGCGACAATATTTTTAAATTCTGGATTATAAACATCTATTTTAAATCTCTCTAAGTTCATTACTACTGTACGATATTGTTTCTTTTATCAAAATTTCACATATTAAGTTACAAATATTTAAGAAGTTGATAAAAATGTATTAATTCCGTCATAAGTGTTGGCAGTCATATTATGTAGGAATTCATATATTCTATAGCCAACATAAAACGACTTGAATCTAAATTCACATTGGTCGCCGAGGGACATGTAGAAGAACCTACAAAACAAAAAAAATATACAGGGTGTTTCAGAATTGAATGCTAATCCTTAAGGGTGATAATCTTTGGGTGATTTAAAGAAGAAAATGTCATATGAGCATGGGTCTGCAATCGCCTTATTTTTGAGATACAGAGTGTTGAAAATTAAAAAAAAAACTCGGTTTTATCCCAATATTTTTCAAACCGCTTTAGATATTTCTTTACATTTTGCTAGGTATTAAGTACGTATAAAAATAAATTTTTTTGAGCATGAAATTTTTTTCAACTCTAATCAGTGGCGCCCCCACTAACATGCCCTCTTATATTTTTAAACGAAAAAACGAAACGCCACTGCTTTTTTTCAAAATAAAACTTATTTTCGCAAGCTG
>JAEQML010068073.1:0-18555 GCA_016904865.1 Pissodes strobi | reverse complement strand
ATTCTGACAAAATTCATTTGTTTTTTATTGACATCTGTCAAAAATATGACGTCATCGAGATATTTTTTAATGGTATGTGATACATCATTCGGAAGATCCTTTCTCACTCACTATGTTCCTAAATTTTTGGGCGATTCTGAGACGCCGTTTCAAAATGGCGACCGTTCAATAGTAAAAATCATCTTAAGTTAACTCCCAGTAAAGGGAAAATTCTTTTTTTATTTCATTAGCGAAAAAAGCAAACTATTGAGCAAGGTCTTATTGATACTTACACTAAAACAGCGAGCAGTAATAAATAAAACAAAACAAGAACATAACAAAGAAGAACAATCATAATTTAGAGAAATTATAATAAAATAAAAAAATTTGCTAAGAATAAAACACTAAATGGAAAAAACTTATTTTAGTAAATGCTGAAAGTGATGTCCGCTGACTAACTGACAGTGCCCAAGTCTGGAAACATATTCTTGTACATTTTGTAATATTTCTAGTAAAATATATCGTATTAGCATTCTTATGCGGCACATTAGATTATCAATATTCCTTGGTCTATTTAAAAAAAAACCTTAGATTTCAAATAACTCCACGATGAAAAGTCCAAAGGGGTCATATCAGATGACCTGGGTGACCATTCAATGTGACCCGTCGTCCAATCCATTTTCCTAGAAACATTAAATCGAGATATTTCCGAACTTCTCTTGCATAGTTTGTTGCGGCCAAATGTTTGGACTGGGCAAATCGGGATTATTGTGGTCAAGATAAAGAGTGACTAAAGCTGACAACAGATCAAACTGCAAACTAGAAGTAGGCTTAACCAGTAAGATTTCCTTCAAATAAAATTGGCCCTAACATTTTACCTTTCAATATGCCTGCCCATACATTAAGTTTCTCCAGAAGATTGATTATGAGCTTCTGGAATCCATCATGGATTTTATTTGGACTAATATCGACAATTTTGCCTGTTTACAGCACGATTAAGGTAAAAGTTGATTAATCTGAAAATAAAATCGCGGTAACGTTTTTATCTTGATGAGAAATTGGTTGCATGATTTCGCAGAATTGCAGTCTTCGGTCGAAATCATCCTCATTTAATTCGTGTACCAGGCAGACTTTGTAAGGGTGGTATTTTTCTTTGTGTCAAATTGTTTGCACACATTTGTGACTTATTCCCATACAAAGTGCTATTTACCGACTGGCACTATGCGGATTTTTTTCAACAAGCTGAATATTTTCATGTACCTTCCGCTTTACTTTTAGGTAAATTTTTAACATGGCCATGTTCCTCATATTTTCTTAAAAATCTTGCAAACGGTGGATTGCGAAATCAGCGTTTGGTCAGGATTTCCGTAACCAAAGTTTACAGAATTAAAAATAAAATAAAACTTTGCCGTAACCAACCATCACAAGTGTTTCAATACGGTATTTTTCACTAAGCGACATTTTTTGTTTATAAAAAGAAAAAACAATTAATACAAAGCAATGATAGTAAAAACTTACTAATGTTAGCACTTGTCAAACTTTTTGTTTGTTTATTTGATTTGTCTAAGCTTATTATGACCACAACTATTATTGCGACGACATTGAGATATCGAATTTCTTTTTCCACGATGGATGTAATAATAAGCTCAGGCCAAAAAACTGAATGGGACAGGCATTGAATGATACATTCTTAGGACTTTCTTAGTGTAATTTACAATTGATTAATAGTTTTTTTTTACAAATAAGAGATTTCTTTTTACTGGGAGTTAACGTAGAATAATTTTTACTTTTGAACGGTCACCATTTTGAAACGGCGTGACAGAATCACCCAAAAATCTAGGAACATACTGATGAGTGAGAAAATACCTTTTAAATGATGTATCACATGTCATATGTTGCCATTTAAAAAAAAAGTCGATGACGTCATATTTTTGACAGATGTCAATAAAAAAAAACAAATTAATTCAGTCAGAATGTGGGTAACTGAAAAACTAAATTTAACGTGTTCGAGCGTTTCTCATAAAACCTAAATACAGCCTAATTATTAAGGGTAGTCCATACTTTTTTCCACACTGTGTATATAGATAATAGAAATATATTGAATTATTTTTTTATATTTCAAATAATCCCATAACTATCGAGAATTGGCACCAATTCGAAAATTTCAGTATTCTCAGTAACGCAACGTGTTAAAAAATGACAAAAAATAACCTCTAGTTCTCCTTATCGGGATTTTAAGCATTAATACAAATTGATATTCAATAAAGTGGTATTCATAAAAATTACATTTTCATCATAATATTATAATTTTGACTCCTGGGCCTCCTTTCAACTAACTTAAAATTAATACCAAAGCTTTAAGCTAATAAAAAGTAAAAGCGTTTCATAGCCGCCGGTCATTTATTTTTGGTGCACCAAATTTCCGTTTTGAACTAACGTCACATGCGCGATTTTTCCAAATTTTGCTTTGATACACCCAAACTAACAAAAAAATTATTTTTTCTACGAGCGTGCGCAAAGTAGTACTTTCCCGCACGCTATGCGGGAAAGTGTGCGGGAAAGTAAAATTCTCTAAAATCACCAGAGACAAGAAAATGTTCATATATTTTTAGAAACTTTACACTTTTGGACTTTTTATGCATTATAGGAAACCGTTTTAAGTCATAATTATACTCTTTTCCTTGAAAGTTTCCGTAATTCTCGATATTGTAACTTACACCAAAAGCCATATAATTTGAAATCCTCGGTATAGTAGTAAAAAATTATGTCAAGCAACAATACTTATAATTGTCAGATTGACAGATGTTAAACAAATCTAGGTGTAAAACGAAGTATCCCAAAAAACATAATCCTCAGCTTCGCTAGAAAGCCTTAAGAAAATGGATAGTTCTAATGATACCAAGATTTACCAGAATGTATCCTGGCACGTGGAGAAAAATGTGATTGATCGAATTATTTATGCAACATAAGAAAACCGTTTTAACTCTTAAGTATTTCCTTTTCTCTCAAAGCTTCCGTAATTGGCGATATTACAACTTAAACCATAAACCATATCTTTTTAAGTCATGTCAGGTCAACAATAATAGTCATGTAAAGCAACAGTAGGTATAACTGACACATACTTTTTCTTTTATTTAAATAAGGGTCATTATTATTCTGTGCTTGTTTGGACCGCGCTCGTAGAAAAAATATTGTTCCTAACACTTGCGCAAAGTGACTTCTCCGCACTCGACTTATTGACCGAACTCCGCTTGGCGTCGTTCGGTCAACATCAGTCGCGTGCGGAAAAGTATCACTTTGCGCACTTGTTAGGAAAATAACTATTTTCTTCAAACGTCAGTAAATCCGTCATTACTCGACTGTGTAGGCGGCCGTGAAGTTTCGTTTTTCCTCCGCCGGAGCTTTACTTTTCACTTTTCCGCCGGCGGAGGTAAAAGTGTTGTCATAGCAACATAGATACAAACAAACAGCAAAATAAGCGCCAACAACTCGAGATTTATTAAACTAAAATTTGTATTTATCACTCAATTTGTGCACTGCATTTCTAAAAATCACTAATTTGGGAACAAATTGGTTATTATTTAATCGAACTTTCTCAATAACTGCTTATCAATACGAAATTAAAACGCAATCGAAGACGCAATTTTAAAAAAATAATTATTGTTGACAGTGTCCACTGACAGCTTTACGTTACATTACTATAGCAACAACCTGTGCCTATTCACCGACACCGCGCCGCGCCGGTCTAAGCCGCCTTGCGAACCCACTTATCTTTAATGATTATTATTATTACTATTAAAAAAAGATGTTTTTGCATTAATTTGTCGACATTTGAAGAAAAAACAGCATATTTTATTTGGAGGAAAAGTTACTTTTCATGGCTTGCTCTCTATTACCAGCCTCACTCCGTTCGGCTGTTAAACACGAGCGCGCCATGAAAAGTATCACTTTTCCTCCATATAAAATAATATACTATTTTATCCGATCGGACGAAAAATTACACCTTTCCGATGTGTTTTCACACCGCAAAAGTCATGATTCCAGTATATTGTATTCGTTGCTTGGCAACATGCAATAACTGTACAAGATACAAGAATAGAAAATAAGTGTCCGGGAATATAACATTCCCGTCCGAGGCCGGGAATGTAACATTTATGTCATGGGTCAAGTTTCGTTTAGCGGAAATCCGTTAGGAAGAAATTAAATTTATTTTTGACATTATAATACCTCTCTCAACGCAGAACAATCAAAATTTTTCGCCGCAAATACATCAATCTCATTTTCAAAAAAAAAAAAAAAAAAAATTAAAAGAGCGAAAATCCATTAGAAAAAAATTCTTGGCTTAGAGTAACTCTCTACCTCTCTAACCCTAATTAACCAGAGTAAAAAGACAAGCGCGCTACGCGCGCTTGTCTCTTCGCTATCCCAAATTGCCCCAAACTAACCCAAACTAACCCAGACTAACCCAAACTAACCCAGACTAACACAAACTAAACCAAACTAACGTAAACTAACCCAAACTAACCCAAACTAACCCAAACTAACCTAAACTAACCCAAACTAACCCAAACTAATCCAAACTAACCTAAACTAACCAGAGTAAAAAGACAAGCGCGCTACGCGCGCTTGTCTCTTCACTATCCCGAATTACCCCAAACTAACCCAAACTAACTCAAACTAACCCAAAATTATCATATAAAAAATTCTAGTTTTCTGGAAAACAAAACATTTGCGGAGAAAAGGAAAATTATTTTTGTGCTAGTATTCTTGTGTAGAATCATCCTATAGATCGATATTTTTTGTAGGCGATTTCCGCTTTTCTAAACTACAAAAAAAAATTAAATTTTTCATTAATTGGGCATTTTCGGATAAAACTAATAACACCGTTCTAATTAATAGGTTTTTCTGGACCGGCCTATGACAAAAAAAATTATGGGAAAATTATCCAAGTATAGGTTTTCGCTAAATTATCATATAAAAAAAAATCTAGTTTTCTGGAAAACAAAACATTTGCGGAGAAAAGGAAAATTATTTTTGTGCTAGTATTCTTGTATAGAATCATCCTATAGAACGATATTTTTTGTAGCCGATTTCCGCTAAAAGAAACTTGAGCCTATGTCATATTCAAACGCCTTGTTTGTCAGATCTGACATCTATCAAAAGTAACATTTACCTGTAGTTTCCGTAGCTACGTAATAAACTCCAAGCTCGCTCGTCTCAAAACTTGATATTATGTAAATTTAAAACACCGTTTTTATTTAGAGTAATATTTGATATCGATCGGATAAAAAATAGTATGTGCAACTGGTAGGAAAAGCACATTCCTGGACTCCTGTGTTAACCCAAACTACTACAATCGTCCAGGAATGTTTTGCTTTTCCTCCTAGTTACACAATATACTATAATTTTGATAAAATCTTCGGAACGAGTATTTCTTGGGCGTGTATATTTTTGAAAAAAGGGAAACTTTGAGTCACTCTAGCGCCGAAAAACAAGACGACAGTTCGATAGAGAGCAGAAAAACTCTCTAAATGCTTCTCTGTTCTGATTTTCAGAATATCGATGCGTATAGTCTTTCTGGTAACTAAATATGTACATTTATTTGCTTGAAATCTCGTTTAAAATTATTTGAATCCGGGGAAAATGAGCCACTACCGACTAGGAGTAGTTTCTGTTGATTTTATGGCAAATTTTTAGGTAGAATTTCATTTTTTGAAAATGTATGCATACAGATTTTGTAGTAAGCAAATATGCACATTTATCTACCTGGAATCTCATTTAAAAAAAGAAGAAACATACGAACCTAAGGACTTTGATGTCATGTGGTTCAAATTAAGCACATTTCAAGCAACCAAATTAATTTGTTGCTTGTATAGACCACCTAGCGAATACCAATATAAACGGTTTTTCTCAAATAATGACAATAAAAACTGATTCTCTGCAGATCCAATCCAACAGCATACATTGTCACAGTAGGAATCTTCAAAGTACATAGATCGACCGATTAAAACACTCCAATAAAAACGACGATGAAGGATGAGAAGCCAAGACTTTTACTATTAGTCACGGACTTATTCCGCTGGTTGACGAACCTATCAGGATCCCTGAGCATCAAGGAGACTTTGCTAGCCCCCAGTATCTATTCTTAACAACTAATCCTGACCTCTACACCGTAACCATCCAACCTCCGAGCTCTGTTGGGCTCATCGAAGCACATCCCTCCGCAACCTGAGAACTCGCTATCCAAACACAGGAGCCACAGGTATCCGGAAAGGTTTGGCACTACAAATCTGCCAAGTAGCGTGACCTTTTTATCTTTCTGTTCCTTGCTTTAGGAATCAAAAGACCTCTGAATCTATCCTAGCTGGTATGGAAGCTTTATCCCCTCTTCAATGAAACGTGCCTCGAACCGTAACCATGGTGTGGGAGAGGTAAATGCTAAAAATGCTGCCTACCGTAAATGGCGCCGAGATCCGACAACCGAAAATCGAAATATATTTATCACAACTATAGTTTGCATCAAATTCTATCTTAGATCCTCAAGGAACGACTCCCTCAACTATCCCGAGAATGAATTCCTCAATGCCAGGTCTAGTATTACGCCAACGCCGAGTGAAACGAATAATCAGAGGCCTAGACACTAACAAGGTCATAGGACCGGATGGCGTTTCCGCCATGATGCTTAAGATATATGCTGCTCAACTAACAGCTCCACTATGCAGGCTTTTTTCCCTATCATATACTGCACGATTTCCTTCCAGCTGGAAATTCGCGCAGGTTCAACCAATCTCGAAGAAAGGTAAAATATGACTACCGTCCAATTGCCTTAGTTCATTCCCATCATATTTAAAAACATGGAGACACTGATCAACGAACAGCTTCTAAAATACCTGGAATAGGCAAGCATCATAAGCGGTCGCCAGTATGGCTTTCGCAAGCACAGATCAACGGGCGATCTTCTGACTGACGTGACCTACCTGTGGATCAAAGCCATCGATAGCTACACCAAACCTCGTGTAGTAGCTCTCGGCATATCCATTTGATAGGTGTGGCATGACGGATTGTTAAGCACATTGACAGCTCGAAAGGACTTCCGAGTAACCTCTTTCCCGAAAACTACAGTGCTTCAAGTCTAACGTCCATTGTCACATCCGCTCACGCAACGGTCGTTGAGTGAGTGGTATAGGATTTTCCTTTTGTGTGTGTGCCGAACATCGTAAATCGATTTATTTGCCTGAAATATGAATTTAAAACATTTCCAAGGTGGGAAAATGGTCCAGAATCAGAGAATTTGAACATTTTCTGGTGATTAGGTGATCGGGAAAATAGTTTCTGTCAATTTTATGACAGATTTTCAAGTAAAATTTGAGTTTCAGAATTTGGATGCGTATAGTTTCTGTAATAAGTAAGTATGCATATTTATTTGCCTGAAACCTTATTTACATTTAAAACGGTTTGTAGCTAGGAAAATGGGACAGAACCAGATAATTTCGACATTTCTCAAGCGAAAAGTAGGGGTTTAGGCTAATTTTATGGTAGATTTCCAGGACAAATTTGACTTTAAACATCGAAAACTATCGCATTAGCGGTAAGTATATTTAAAATATTTGTTCATATTGCAATTATTCAGATTATTTGTCCCATTTTTGTGTTCTACACAAAGTATATAAATGTCGGACATCTTATTGAGCGTTATTTGTTAAATTTTTTGTTCGTAACTTTTTCACTCACTGATAGTGGAGAATTATTAGAGCATCTTTTCGTTGGAGTGAATATCGCCATTTTATCAGTATTCTTATAATGCTGTTAACACTATGGCATAACATCAAAAACTAACATGTTTAAAACACCATTAAGAAGCATTTATAATATTTGTATTTATTATCTACTTGCTTCAATAGGTATGAAAAAGAACTACAGGGATTTAAAATGATCATAAATGTAATCTACAGAGTAATAAAACCTCATTGGCTATGCAAAAGAACTACAGGGGTTAGTTTACCTACACCTATGGACGACCAAGAAATTCAGCCAAACTGGGCGGAATTCCCCATTTTATTACTCTATAAATTTCTGAAATAGACTTTAGCCAATTTTCAAATTTGGGAAACTATATTCGTCTCGATATTCGTTGACATAACAGGTTAGAAATATCTATGATTCAATCCGAAATTGTTACAGAGTAACACACACTACTACACTACATGTAGATGAATAGATCATTCCTTTCAAGGAACAAATAGTTATAAAACAATATCTTCTTAGCAACTCTTGCAAATGGAAAATCAAAATTTCGATTTTGGCATGTCAAAGCGGTACGATATATGATTTCATTATTTAGCAATGGCGAACTGAAACAAACGAATTATAGGCTCAATTTGGGCAAGGCGTTGGAGCCGTAATGCACTTAGCGAAAAGAATAACAGAAACTTTTTTAGCGCTTATCACATGTCCCATTATGTGAGTTCGACGTCACTTGTGGCCGTTGGAACAATAGGAGAACAACAGAATTTTCTGAACCAAAACTTGATTCTGATAAATAACTGAATCAGGAAGGAAGAGGGAGTTTTGATGTAGCAGTTAACGATGACGGCATAGTGACAACAAAATGGCATTACAATAAACCTGTTTTAGTGGCTTCCAAGTTTGTTGCTGTGGGTAGACTCGATAATTGTCAAAGATGGGACCAGTGGCGTAACTACCATAAGACAAGTAAGCGCAATGCGTTGGGGCCCCCCAGGCTTGGGGGCCCACTCGTCCAGTGCCTAATATTGAAGGTTTCTGTCAACTGAACCTAGGAACACCTTTCTGTCAAGCAACGATTATTTTTTATTAAGTTCTGCATAATTTAATACCTAATGAAAAGTTTGGAAACAGCAGCGTCGCGGCACTCGTCAGTCGCCGATCAGGATTAATCCTGATTTGATTCGCAGTGAGCACCATCGTCTGTTGGTGTGACATCCCGTTTTGTTGACGTATTTTAACCTGTTGCCAAAAGCATTACCTTACCATTATCTTATAGTTTTAGTATTTGATACGCTAATTTTTCCTACGTTTTAAAAATGAGTGCCCACAAAACAAAATATAAAAGCGGCCGCAATTAAAAGAAAACTAAAAAAAGAATTGGAATTAGAGAAAAATTGCGAAAATGTTTTTTGTTCGACGAAATCGCAGTCTGAGCCAAATTTGCAACCATTTACAGTATAACACAACTTCAGGTGGCTAAGCCACAGGCATCAGCACAAGCGACCTAATTTTTCTGTGTGCTAAAACTAAAAAGTTCTATGAAGCTGAAATATCGTCAGACACAGTAATATCAGCGAATATTAACTACGACAAGAAGGCCCACTTAATGGCCAGAAAGCGCTACAAAGGAATCGTCGTTGATTTTCTTCGTTGCCTGGTAACAATCAGCAAACTCCACCGCACACAGGTTGAATCTAAATAAAAGCTGGCCATAAACGATATTTTCGTTTGCGGTATATTTAATCAAATTTATAACGAAATTATTTATAGCACTCTAATACTCTAGTTGGCATTGGAAAACACAATTGATATCTTCTGAATTGTTTGCAGCGCCCTGTCAAATTTACGTTATGGTTTTTCTTTTATTATTATCGCCAAATAAATATTTTGATAAAGTTTGTATTCAACTGGATGTTTCAAAAATCAGTTAACGTTTTTAATTAGTTATTATTGATAACAATACTCAAGGTATGTAATAACTAATACTTAAAAGATTTTGATTTTGTGTTAACGATTTCACCATATTTCCGAATACTAATATTCTGACAAAAGACATCAAGAAGAAAATGTTGCTCGAATTTGCTCCATCTTTTAATATTTAATTAAATTTTGGCGTTTTGGGTGATTTTAAAATTGGTTAAAGGTTTCGCACAATTTTACTGTATATTTCATTCCTATTTTGTAATACAATACAACTAAAAAATAGCGATATTATCTTATATCGAATATTGACTCGACTATAGAATTTAGGCTTGAAAATTAATCTGACACAAGGATGAGCTGGTCTATGGCCGCCGCGTCAAAGGTCGCCTGCCAACATGCTTGTTTTATTTGTATCATGGCCTGCCGATATTCTGCTAGTATTCGCGCGAGGAAGGAGACACACCGTTGACATGCCGCCGCGGAGAGTGATCCTTCTTATCATATAGTTTTGCCCAAATACATAATAAAAAGATAAAGACTGATGTACTATACTGCTAACGTGCTAACACTCCGTTGAGGTTATGTGTTGGTGTTAGAGGTGGGTAACTCGCGCGTGAGTTAACTCAAAGAGTCAACTCGTTTAAGGTAGTCACTGAGCTGCTCGACTCGTTGTCATTTGCATGACTCTCGACTCTTTCGTATGTTCGTGTTTGAACGTGGTTTGAACGTTTGGACCGACCGATGCGACACGTGTCAGGTAGAGATAGGCCGGGAATCGACTCGGTGTTTTGGGTCCCTCGACTCGCTTTTATTTGCCTGACTCTCGACTCTTTCGTGTGTTTGTGTTTGAACGTTGAACCGACAGACGCGACGGAACAGGTAGAGATAGGCCGGAAGTCGACTCAGTGTTTTGGCTCCCAAAAGTGATTTGGGTCATGGGATCATGAGATTCGAATCATTTATCATCATTTTGGGCCCATCTGCCCACCATTAGTTTTTTTTTAAATTCTTCGATTAGGAAAAATAGATACATAAAAATTAGTTTTTGATATTGGTATGAAGTATAGATATGAATATAAATAAAACATGCACATGTCGATTTAAGAATATTCGTGTCATCTTGATTGATGTTCTTGTCCCTGTTTCATTTCGTAATCGCTTAAATAGATGTAACACTTTTCCACACTTGATGAAAATGCTGGATTATATTAATCAATTGAGGCGAATATCTGCCAGAGAAGCGACTTTATTTGTGATAAAAACAAACTAATATTTTCTTTTACAGAGAAAATAAGAATTACGCAATTTTCGGCATTAACTAAACGAACAAAATATAAATAATATAAATTAAAGCAGAATAGTTATAATCACATAACTCGTTAGCAGAAGGAATCAAATCAAATCGAATAGAAAATAACCAAATTAACGAATACTTATTACCTAGATCTAAAAAATGAGAATTCGTATTCTTTTAATACAAATTCAAGAGAAAAAGCGCGCTTTCGCTGTGCAACTCATGCGTGAATCCATTATCTTCGCTTGACGACAGACGTTTAAATTCTGAAACCATGCGACTCTTTTCGAGTCAGCTCTTCGAGTTAACTCTAATAATAAGAGCCAGAGTTAATGAGTTAACTCACTGGATAGAGTCACATTGCCCAACCCTAGTTGGTGTTATACCTAATTGTGCAACAACTGTAGCCAGATTATCAGAAAATGACGCGTCGAAATGAGGATCCCTTATTGGCTAAATTTGTAACGTGCGCAGTTTTCCCTGCTGCTGTCTTGTTTGAGCATTTACGTTTCTCTGTTTTTTTTTTTGCTTCATATGTTGTACTGAAAGTATTTTCAAATGTCATTTAAATTCAAGTTTAAATTACCTTTAACGCAACGCATTATTAAATTGGAATTTTAAAAGCTATATCTATTGTAAAGTCATCGGTACGGGTGGGCAAGAAATTGAATAATAGATTAAACTCTTAATATTTTGGCAAATAACTGAATAATCGATTAATCGAAATAATCAATTATCGATATTTTCTGAAATATTAATCGATAAGTCGATTAATCGGTAATTTCTTAAAAGTGAATCGAATAATCGATTATTGTCGCCCACCCCTAATCCCATAATATTGTAGTAAGTGAAACTGAAGGTGAAATTTCGGTAGAATCATTATTGCTGATGCAAGACTGATGTTATTATAAAAAGAGGTAATAAATACTTTGGCTCAATCAGCAGATAAAAATTTATAATTTAGTTTTAATTTGTAAATATGGCTTTGATATTACCTTCGGATATTTAGAATATAAGCAAGTGTGTTTGAACAACAGCTGCACTGATGCTTCTATATTTTTTACTAGTTGCGTCCCTATTAGATCAATTTTTAAAAATAGCGATAACTCTGAAACACATGTATGGCAAAATTGCAGGCCCTCATCAACGCGTTTCTCTCGTCCGCTTAACATTCATTTTGCTCGTGAGACTCCTGAATTAATCGTTGCAAAAACAAAATTTGGATCATCGAATTAAAAATTTAAATCCCTTTTTTTACAACGAAGGAGCCCTTAATTTTCAAAATCCTTTTTTAAAACGATTTAAGAACATACAAATGATTTTTATACATGATTTTTATCGTTAGTGAAAATTGATACTCCCTATATATAAATACAGATGATTAGCAAAAAATTCCAACAATTATTTGTATAAAACACGATATATTAAACGTGTAATACTTAATAACTTTTATGTCTTATTTCTGGTAAACCTTATTATGGCCAGCTTTCCTAGAAATTCGACCAGTGTGCGCCGGGTCCAAAGGTCACATGCCAGTATCATGCTAGTTTTCGCGCGGGGAAGGAGACTGTTGACGTGCCGCCGTGGAGAGTGAATCTTCTTATCGTAGTTAATATTCGCTGGTAATATCAAGTAAAGACACAATACTCGAATGTGATTTAGGTCATTTTGTTAATAAACCATTAAGACGTAAACGTGAAAAAAAAACTTAAAAAAATTGAGCTTTCAAGTAAAATTAGGTTTGAAAGAATAAAAGCTGGACGTATAAAGAAAAATATACTAGATTTTGAGTTGAGTTGGTATTCTTATCTATTAGGTTACATTATGTGTTATCAGAAGTGAATTTTACTTTCAAAGCTTTACAAAAAGAAACAATAATTGCTTTGGACAAAACTAGTTCTGTTTTGCTAAGAACAAAAAGCAATGTGGTCAACCTACCGGCAACGGTATAATGAGGTTCTAAAAGAAGCACGAACAACTGCTCTGAAATGGTACAGGGTGATCCCCTATAATGTCACCCCCATATAACTTTTTTATTTTAAGTGTCCCATAAAAAATAAAAGTATGGTTATGTAGGTACTGAAAAATACTTTTTTTCTGCGTATAAAAAATATTGGAAAAATGATCGATATACAGGGAAAGCCAAAAAGTTATTTTTTTTGCAATGGAACACCCTATATATGAATTTATTTTTCGATTCCTTGTAAAATTTTAAGCATATTTTATGTATGATGTTATGCCTCTAAAGTTAGTAGTTTCACAGCTATAAACAGTTGAAAATCGGTACTTTGGCTACTTTTCACCTTGGTAGCCAGAAAATCATTAGAGATGGAGTAAAATGAATTTCACATTCCTATCTTAACTTTTCAAGAGCTATCTGACGGTACTAACTGGCAGGCGGTACCATGGGTACCAAATCTGGTACCTCGGTAGGTACCATAAGTTAGCATCATCAGATAGCTCTTGAAAAGCTAAGATAGGAATGTGAAATTCATTTTACTCCATCTCTAAGTTTTGCTTTTTTTGATAAAAAAGAAATATTTTGATGTTATATGTAAAATAAATAAAAAAATTAAAGCTGGTTGTTTAATTTTTATTTAGTAATTGTGATTTGTGACTGAAAGGGTGCCTTCTTGTGTATTTTGCGTTGGGGCCAAAAAATTTTAGTTACGCCACTGGATGGGACGTTGACATACAACGTTCAGACACCTGAAGTTGTTACTAGATATAATGCAAATATGGGAGGCGTTGAAAAATTAGATTTTCTCTTGCATAGTTATAGGTCAGCTAGACGATCCCAATGATGTCACATGCTCTTGACACAGCAGTGGTAAACTCTTGGCTGGAATACAGGAAATATGCTAACTGCTGAATGTTACGGTTCAATAAAATCATGGAGTTATCAAACTCCTAATAAATATTGCACAATAATTGGCATACTTCAAGGAGCCTCGAAAACGAAGAATCCACTCAAATGAAGGAACAAAGAAAAGAAGCGAGTGAGAGCTGAATTTAGATCAGTGCACGATATGATCAACATCGCCATTTTCCCGAACTTGATGACAAAAAGGATGCCACTAGATGCAAGATCCGAAAATTCAAGGGAAAAACGAAAATTGCACAAGTTCGTCGTACAGTGTCAATCAACTTCTTCGCACACACACCGCTCGTCGAGCACCATAGGATCTCCCTTTAGTGTGTGTGCCACTGCCATAAAAAAATGCATATTTCTGGGTCTACTTTCGTTGAACGTAGAAAACTTCGTCTAGTTATTACGACATGAAATAAAGCTCTTGTCCTCTCAATTAAGATTGCACCTTCTCGCATGGTGCTTTTTTAACTCTTAATATAGAACTATGAATTAAAAATACCTCTGCACCGTAAAACAACATCTCGTGACACATGTTTGGCCATTCTTTAAATGCCAGTAATAAAAATAACGGCATTGTTTATTTCCTCCATATATCGTATGGAAATGCATAATGAGTCAAAAAGATGTGTCACACTTTATAGTACAATCTGCGAATTTTATAGAGTTGTAAAACGGAGAATTTACGGATATAATTAAAGTATCGGGATATTAAGAGTTGTATGGAGTTAAAGATTAAAAAATCTGACAGGTTATGTCGTTTCAGTCTATAAATAGAATTTATTACAATAAAGCCAAGATGTATGAAATAAGGCATATGCTGAGTTCCGGGCTAATGAATGGTTAAATAGAATATAATGAAATAGTTTTTTGGTGCTGCTTAAATATTTGTTAACTCAATCGAACAATTAAAATGACCTGTTTAGGGCATCATATCATTATTACAGCTTCTGGATCATGACTGGAAGGTGAGGAATATTATATGCAGCTCTCACCATTCTAAGAAATAATAAAGGATCATCATTTTGAAAAATTACACAATGTTTACTATTTTGCGAAAGATCAAAAGTAAAATGTTTTTTTTTTTGTTTTGAAGTATGAAGTTGCGCATCTGCATTAGAAAGTCTATACTACATATGAGTACATAATAGCATAATTTTAACAACATTAAAAGTGCCTATAAATCTTTACATAACTATATCTTATGGAGCCATACATCCTACACTAAAGGTTGAATGAGAAAAAGACGTTAAGAGTGTAATACTGTAAGGAACCACATCAAGATACTTAAGGAATCCCAAAAATATGCACGTAATAGAATAGATACAGTTCGTAATGTTAATTATGAATATGTTTCGGAAAAGGCCATCAAACCTACCGAGAATGCCGACAAAAAAAACAAAGTAAAATGGCAAAAGAATGTTTGGAGCCAAAATCCGAATTAATGGTAAGCACTTTTATAAATAAAAAATTGCTTACTTTGGAAATTATTTGTCAAAGCAATGGCGTCGCGCAAGAGGCTTCACTTTTGCAAAATAATACTTTATAATCGGGGTTCGCGAGACCGAGACCTGACAAGTCTCGGTCTTGGTCGCGAAGAAAAAATTTAGTCTCGGTCTCGGGTCTTGAAGGTCGAGACCGAGACCGAGACTACCTTGGTCTCGGTCTCGGTCTTGTCTCGGTCTCGGTTTGAGCAAATAAAAAGTAATTAAATAATTTACTGTTTTATTTCGTTAATAACACAAACGTTACTTCGGGATGTTAAGTTAAATGAAACATCTAATAAGTGTCTTTTGTGTATCAGTTCTTGGTGTAGATGTAATATTAGGGATAAACTTCTTAAATAATTTTACATTTTTTGTTTGCAACAGTTGTTTGGATAATAATAGTTAACTTAAATAGGTGCCTAATAATATTTTAATATATTTCATGTTAGTTTCTAAATTGTTGTTTTGATATAAAAATGCTAACCTTTAATGTAGGTAGATATACAAGTGATAGGGATTTTTAAGTATGTACACATAAAAACTAGCTACCGATTTATGTCAATTTTATTGTCAAAGTCATCGCTTTTTCTTCTTATTTTTTACATTCCTTGTCAGTTGTAGCATAGCCATACAAAGTGATGTCATGTTCAAACATTCTGTATTATATGGAAACATTTATTTTGAAAACTCTTAAAATTCATCGGTATACAGGGTGTCGCGAAATTAGTGGACGAAACACCAGCCATGTATTTATCGTTCAAAAATAACTAAAGGGAAGGGAGCTGGAGCCTCTCAAAAATGGGCCCCTGAATATGGTTTTCTTTAATTATTTCCGAAACGGTGTAAAATAGAGTTTTAAAATTTTAGGATTCTACTAACTTTAATATTCTGAATTTAAAAATGGAATGAAAAATAAAAAAATTTAGTCAGATGCGAACATTTTAGGGGGTGAATCTAAACTAGAGATTCAATCGTTTGGAAAAAAACCCGAAAAATTGGAAAAAACACGGTTTTTTTCCGTTTTTTACTGAATCCTTAAAAAAATTGGAAAAAAAGGAAAAATTGAAAAAAAAAGAAACTTAACTGAAAACCCAAAAAATAGCGATATAAGGGATAAGGGTACATTTTTCCATATTTCTGCACTATCTGAAGGTCGCTTAAATAAAAAACGAGGTTCAAAATGCTTATTTTTATTTTAAAATATAAAAATAAAACTCTTTATCTTTATTAACAAAATAAACATAGTTTAAAACAAAACGAAAAAGGTGAAAAAAATACAAAAAAAAGCGTTACTAAAACCCAGGCTTAGGAACAAACTCTTAGGAACAGTTGCAACTTGCAATGTTGCAAAAATACAAGAACTAAAAATTTACTCTGTGAAAGATAACAAATAATATAAATGCAAAACGTAAAATTAACAAAAAAAAGTAATAAAAAACTTTATTTAGCCAGCGCCAAAACGCTTAAAGGAATTTTATCTTGACTGTCAGTATCCGAGTCTGAGGACTCCGAGGGAATGTCTTCAGAAATATATAATAATAATAATAATAATAAATAATTTTATTGCTTCAAAATGCAAATATAACAATCTTGAAAATACAAAACAATCATTTTAGAAATTGAAACAAAAGGCCTTTATACTCAGCTCCCCTCCAAAGGAGGGGCTGTTAAAGCCCTAGAAAAAAAATTGAAGCAAAATTTATATTAAGTTTCCTAACCTAAAACCTATTAAGACCTAACATACTAATATATGACTAAGAATATTATGTTAAAAGCGGTACAGAGAAAATACAAGGTAAATCTGTTTAAGCTGGTCAAGATTATAGAATAAATAAATATACTATATAGATTTATTATTATAAATATGAAAAACAATAAGAACCTCACTCACCGAGGAGCTGCAGCCTAATCTTTCGTTTGAAACTGGACACAGATGAATTAAATTGTGTAATTTGAAATCTATTAACTGTTGAAGCTATATTATAAGAAAATCCTCTTTTGAAAAGTTCTTTATTGTGCTTGGGTATAGTAAGGATATGCTTTCGACGTATATTTATATTGTGAACATCAGTTCTATAAACAATTTTCCTACTAAGATAGCCAGGACACTGAAATTTAATCACACTATAAAACAGACAAGCCGAGTGCAGTATACGCCTATTAAACATTGACAGCCAGTTTAGTTCTTTAAGTTTATATGAAACGCGTTGTCGGCGTTTTATGCCACATATAAAACGTATACATGAATTTTGAACCTTTTGCACCCTCCTGGCTTGCATTGCATCCAAAAAGGGACCATAAACACTATCCGCAAAGTTAAAGTGTGATAATACGAGTGCCTCACACAGTTCAATTTTAGTTTTCTTTTCTAAGCAATGTCGGTGAGGGAAAAGAGATTTAAGGGCACAATATGACTTTTTAATACAAGCAGTTACGTGTTCAGTAAATTTAAGTTTAATGTCAAAAATTAGCCCCAGATTTTTAGAGGAATTTTTAAAAGGAATATTAGCGTTGCCGATACTAAGATCTAACTGACTTAAGATATTTTCGCGTAATTTTTCATTACAAAATAATAAAGCCACCGATTTCAAGGGGTTTAACTTCAGCAAGTGGTCCTGAGACATCTCGTAAAGCGCATGAAGATCTGCATTAATTCTAAGGTTAGCCTCTGCCGCGTTTTCTGGCTTAAAAGAGTATAAAACTTGAGTATCGTCAGCATATAAATGATAATCACAATAATGGAAGGAATTTACAAAATTTGACGTGTAAATTGTAAAAAGAAGAGGCCCCAAAACACTTCCCTGTGGAACACCTGAGTATAAAGACATGACCTCTGAGTACTTACCATCAACTAATACTTTTTGCGTCCTGTTGCTCAAAAATGATTGAATCATGGATTGGGCGTTAATCCCGAAACCAACATATAATAAAATACTTAACAAAACATCATAGTCTAACAAGTCAAAAGCTCGAGAATAGTCTAAAAGCACCAGAACGCTCGCTTTGCTTTTATCCAGTTCCCCATTAATACGATCAGTAATTTCAGCCAACGCAGTTGTGCAACTATGTCCACGTCGAAATCCCGACTGCTTTTCCGGCAAAATATTATTGTTCAAAATAAAAAAAGAAATTTGCATTGCCATAACTTTTTCTAGAATTTTAGACATAGTTGGTAGAATAGGAATAGATCTAAGTTGACTATAGTCATCAGGCTGACTTACTTTAGGGAGAGGAATTACGATGGCGGACTTCCAAGC
>JAEQML010068072.1:0-18556 GCA_016904865.1 Pissodes strobi | reverse complement strand
TTTGTTCAAAAATGGTGTCAGGTGTGGGGTAAATTAATCGAATTTTAATATTAATATAATTTTGCTGCCAATCTTATATATTATTTAGTCTTCTGAAATTGAGTCAAAGTAAATATTTTTTCTGGGAAGTACAGCGATATTTTAAAAACGATAAGACGATAAATTAAAAAATGTGTTGCACTCTTTCGCGCACACATATTAATGAAAAGAACACCAAAAAGTCATAAGCGAGACTCCGTTTCCAAGCTGCTACACCGTAGCGCTTTATTAGGTGGAATTAATCTCGCTCTTCATTTGACAAATCGGCCAACTAATGCCTTTCAGACCGAATGTGGCGCGTTTTTTGCGAAACCTTCACTTCTCGTGTAATATCAGTTCTTTTTCCGCCACGGCGTTGGGCACATTATTAACTGCAATATGTTCGGCCCAAAGGAGGGCAATTTAGGTCGGGATATAAACGACGCGGCACATTTTTTCGTTTGACGAATGGAATTTCGTAAATTAATGACGCAAGGACGTATATGTCAGAGTTCTTTATACTAAAATAGTTTGCTAACGATGCATTCACACGTAAGACTCTTATAAGGCATTTTGTTAAATATATATGCATTTACCTATTTATAATCCTAAATGGAAATAAGGAAACGGGTGCGAACTGATTTTAACTGGCGAGCAATAAATAATCGTCAAATCACAAATTCCTCTCCTGGGGTACGTTGATTTTAAATGCGAAAATCCCACATATGAAACTCGGATCACATATTATTTCCGTTTAAGCTGCCCTGGGCGTTCTGAATAAATTTGCATTTTTCGAATTAAAATCCACATATTTTGCACATTAAATCGTTGATTTTCGTTAAAAAATCTCCGCAATTTTTAAGTTAATTTCCCTATATTAAGTGGTCGCGATTGCTTCCGTCGCCCGGTACACATAGGATGGTTGAAAAAGTGGAAAACAAGGCAAAATTGTACTTCCAAAAAGAGCATTATTTAGGAGCTTAAAGAATTTTGTCTTCAAATTCGATTTTCTTAAGGTTCATGTTATATTATAATACCTGCCCTACGATGATCCTGCGTCAAAACCAACCAGGAGTGTGGAAGAGCTGGTGAGACACTGTAGGTAAAATGGGACTCACCTGATCATCGGCTGCGATACGAACGCACACCACACAATCTGGGGAAGTACTAAAACCAACAATAGAGGTGAGTCATTACTACAATATATTATGGCAAATAACTTAGACATACTTAATGTAGGGAGCAAACCTACTTTTATTAACACTGTTAGGAAGGAGATCATAGATGTTACACTAGCATCAAACTATTTGGGTAATTCCGTCCCAAGCTGGCATGTATCTGATGAGGTAAGTTGTTCTTATCACATCTACCAGATTCAATATAAGAGCGGAAAAAAACCGCTACTACCTATCGAAATCCTCGGAAGCATATGTGGCCGACCTAGAGCACAGGCTTCCGCTAATCAGGAAGAGGATAAGGAACATGGAAGACTTAGAGATGGTTGTGGAGCAATTCAATAACGCAATCCCCACTGCCTTCCAAGGCAACTGCCCTCTTACAACAAGGAATTCCACCAGGAGTATGTCCTGGTGGAGTGAGGAACTTGCGAAGTCAAGAGGGCAGGGCAGAAAAGACTTTAACAGAGCCAAAAGAAATGACCAGTGGGAGTTATATAGGTTTAACAAAGAGCTGAGGGGAGCCAAGAGAAGGTCGTGGAGGAAGTACTGTGAGGAGATAGAGAACACTCAAGAATGTGCTAGACTTTAAAGAATTCTCTCATAAAGAATGATCTTGGCGAATATACCAATACGGGAGAGGAAGTGGCCAAGGAACTCCTAAGGGTTCACTTTCCCGGCTCACAGATAGTAGATCATGCTCAAGGGGGTTGGACTGAGCCAGAACCTGGAAGGGCGTCCAGGGAAGACTGGCGGACTTCGAAGTAAGCGATTAACTATCAGAAACTCGAGTGGGCAATAAACACATTCGAACCATACAAATACGGGAATGGACGCGATTTACCCTATAATGTTACAGAAAGGAACTGAGATAATTTACAGGATACTCTGCAGCATTCTAAGAAGCAGCCTAGCTTTTGGATATATACCAAAAGCCTGGAGACACATTAGGGTAACGTTTATACCGAAATCTGGGAAAACAGGACAGGATACGGCAAAGTCCCTAAGATCCATAAGTCTTATGTCCTTTGAACTTAAGACACTTGAAAAACTTGTGGACAGGCATATTAGGGACGGTGCATTGGTAAACAGCCCACTGCACCCCGACCAGTATGCCTACCAGACAGGTAAGTCAACAGAAACAGCATTCCACCAGCTGGTCAAGAGGGTGGAGGATACACTGGGAAACAGAGAGGTGATGCTGGCCGCCTTCCTGGATGTGAAGGGGGCGTTTGACAACACCTCCTACTACTCAATAACCAGATCCTTCGGGCAAATAGGAGTTAAGGGCACTTGCTGTCGGTGGATTAACTCCATGCTAAGGGGAAAGTTGGTAGAAGCAACCGTCGCTTGGAGCGCGCTGGTGGCTCGGGTGCACCAAGGGTGCCCGGAGTGCGGGGTGTTATCTCCGCTCCTGTGGAACCTGGTGGCGGATGGCCTACTCAGGGCGCTCACGGATGGGGGACACAGTGCACTCGGATATGCTGATGACATAGTCTTCATCACCTGAGGCAAATTTAACACAACGTTTAGAGAGCAGATGCAAAATGCTCTGAACCGGACTACAAGATGGGTAGATCAGGAGGTTTTAAATATTAGTCTCAACAAATCTCACATCGTAGCTTTTACTCGAAGGCACAAGGTGGGGGATCTAGTACCACTTAGCCTGAGAGGACAAAACATATAGATCTCGAACGAGGTAAAGTATCTAGGGGTAACATTGGACTCGAGACTTACCTGGAACCGACATATAGAAAATATCACCAAAAAAGCGGTGGCATCACTCATGATTACCAGACGCTTACACGGGAAACAATGGGGATTAAGACCAGACATGATGTAATGAACATACAAAATGGTGGAAAAACCTAACCTAACATACGCCTCTCTGGTGTGGTGGCCCAAGACACAACAGAAAAGCGCGATTTCACAACTGGGCAAGGTACAAAGACTTGCCTGTTTATGAATGATGGGGGCAATGCGGACCACTCCAACTGCAGCCATGGAGACCCTCCTGGACCTCCCGCCTCTACACTTTGTGATAAGGGGGGAGGCCAGGCTGGAGGCACATAGACTGCAGCAAACAATCACCGTTACTAGAAGGACGGGACACATGGCAATCGCTGATTGTGGGGGGAGATGTTTTAAACATGAAAATGGACCACATGCAAAAGCGATACTGATTTAACAGATCATTCGAGGTGAAATGGACCAACAGCTATCAGAAGGCAAGACCAAACCTGGTTCACAGACGGATAAAAAACGGCAACTGGTACTGAATCAGGAGTCTACTCTGCTAGTCAAAGTCAGAGCAAATACGATGCACTGGGTATATATGCTTCTGTTTTCCAAGCAGAGGTATACGCCATACTTCAGTGCGCCATTGAGAATAATAGGAGGGTCACAAACAATCGGCGGATCCTAATATTGTCGGACAGTCAAGCGGCACTAAGAGCTCTACTGAGCTAAGAAGTGTCATCAAGACTGGTGTGGGAATGTCTTGAAGAAGTACAAACCCTGGCAGACCGGAATACGGTAAGACTAATTTGGGTTCCAGGAGACAGAGAGATCGAAGGCAACGAAAAAGCTGATGAACTCGCCAGGAGAGGATCAGAAACAAAACTAATCGGCCCAGAATTGGCTCTGGGAATACCAAAAAGTATGACCCGGAGCCACATCAAAGACTGGGTTCGAAAAGAACATCGACGTCACTGGGCAGAAATATTGGAAATGAATTTATTGGCCTACCATGCAAAAAAAGAACCGAAAAACTGCTACTCATGAGCAGAGATCGGTTACGAATCATAACCGGTCTTTTGACCGGTCATGCACTCCTAAAGGTACACCTGAACATGATGAGTCTGTATATCGGAGACCTTAACTGCAGACTATGCAATGAGGAACCGAAAACAGCCAGACACATCCTGATCAACTGCGAGGCACTGGACCGCAGGAGACTTAGCATCTTTGGGCAACCAAATATAGACCCAGAAATACTAATCAAACATTCAGTAAAAGACCTGTACGGCCTCGTACAGGACACAAAAATACTGGAGTGGCTCTCATAAAATCACACAGGCTCAGCACAATAAGCCTGTACAGGCTGCAGTGCTATATGGGGACGTATGTCGGACAGGCCTAGGGAAAAAAGGTTAATGTTCAAATTGATGCATGTTTGTAATCATGCAGACTGTTATATGTAAACACCCATTAGATAATTAATATTGGTGTCAGGTGTGGGGTAAATTAAACTTATTTTGTTTGTTTAGTCTTTTTTTATAAAGGGTTTTCGTTATCAATGTCTTCCTAATTAGCATGACACATCGGTATCAGTTGTGACGCACGACTTTGGCTGACTTTGAAAACCAAAATGGATCTTAAATTATCCTATGGGAACTAACATATCAGCATGATTACAAACATGCATCAAATTGAACACTAATACTTAAGAAAATTAAATTTAAATATAAATTTAAGCTACTGAATAATGTTGTTTTTGGTAAAACTATGGAGAATATGTTATACTTAATTTCTTCAAGGGGTTGATGCGAAAGTCTTGACTTCAATGGCAGGGATCACGACGTTAAAAACCAGAATGATTTAAATGTTCTTATGGGATTTTGCTGCAGTATCAGCATAGTGTATATCTGATATTTCTTGTAGTGCAGTGTCTATTCCTAGAGTCAGCTTCCACTCTCGAGGTCCGGTATTAAATATCTTACTCCCAAATATCATGTATATATGTGCGTCCTAGATTGGGTTAGTTAGGACTCTATTGCTCACTAATGCATCGCTCCGGCTTGCCCCTGCAAATTAGGCAAATTACAGTAAAATAATCAAGTCGAAAGCATAATAAAATTTTGCGTCGACAATAGCTTCCTTATTTTTCTCTCCAATTTCGTTTGCAACATAATTAGAATGGTTTTTATGTAGAGACTAATTTTTATTTGTTTCCGTCTGCCGGATAAAAAAGTTCTTCCTTCGTCGAGGGGAGGACGCTTATTTTCTTTCCCGTTTCCGGTAGAGCGATTTAATTTTTGTTGTACGCGTTAGCCAGTGGCGCACTAGGCTTAACAGGAGAATTACGTTTTGATCGCTTGGATGGGATGCAAGAAAAAGTACACAGAGAATATTTCTTCAAAACCATTTGGTCGTGTCAAGATGGCGTAAGCTCTCGCTTTTACCGGGATGCGGGAAAGTCAAACTTTTCACTTCCACTTCCTGGCATAGCCCGGTTGTTTGCCCCTAACTCAAAGAATGAGTGAGAGGGTGGCAAAGTTATATGGCAGCAGCTTCCATAACTACATCTACAAACCCCAACTATATAGATCAATCATATTTTATTCAAGATTGTTGCCTACTACCTTCAGATTAACGTTATATTATCCCAATTACTTACTCATAAGCAATGTATCCGTACAAAACTCCACAACTCCTGTTTACACCGAACAAGGTATTAAACTTTGCTACATCAGTGTTCTGATTATTCTGTAATATTCCCGGTTAATCCGTGGTCATGCGACTTACGACGCTCTTGAAAGTGTATTTTAGACGAGGATTAGGTTTATCACTGTACCGCAACTGAGCGGCGTGATTTACTTTAGTTACTGCTTTACTTAGTTTAGAATTATCTGTCTTCGGCGGTGGTGCAAGAAAGTATATAAATCTTCATCAAGCCTTTGAAATGGCAGATATGAATCCACTGGGCTTGTGGGAATACTTGTGACTCTTTTTTGAACTTATGTCTTACATAAACATATCCTTCCTGTACGTATCAAATGAGCAAAAACATTGAAAATACCTATTTTAGACAACTAAAAAAAGAGAAGTGACTGCCAGCTAACTTCTACACAACTTTAATGTATGTGTTCGTGTCGGACCCGCGGTCTCTTACAGTTTCGGCAGAGTTAAATCGCTTTTTTCCCGTTTCGACTTCTCTCCAATCACCGGGCGGTCGTAAATTTGCTCCGCTGACAGGTGGAGAGCGCCACTGGGTCAGGTGAACATCGAAAATAGACTCGTTTTGTCGGAAACGGGACGCGGAAACAATAATTGTCTACTGCCGACGTGGCCCCTCCGTCAACCTGCCAAGATAAATAAGACTTAGCTCTGGAAAAGAAATGTTTTCTCAAATTCGCAGTTATTTGCAGAAATATTTTTTTAAGGGTTAAGTGTTTATTGCCGTTAGAGATGAAAATTATTTTTTTAGTGGCTGGCAGCAAAGACGTCGAGAAGAGCCTAGTCGAAAGGACTAAGTGATTGCGAGACTACTATTCATCGAAATACTTGCTAACCCTTGCAAGGAGTGTTCTAACATTTAGAAACCACCCCAGTCGTGCGATAATGTTCTTAAGCTCATTGGATGCTTCGCACTTAGAACTGATTCATTGGTTATAGGGCTAGATTTTAATATAAAGACATTAACGATCAAGATGTTAAAAGGAATTATAAAACTGCAAAGACCATGGAAGTCCAAAGTCCTGCGGACTTTGCCGTAGAGGTTGTAGTGGTTCGAGATGGTCAGTATAAAAGCGTATAGGTTCCAGGTGGCTCTTTTAACTTACCATCCTTCCTGACTGCTGTCCACTCCGTTATCCACATCGTGTTTCAGCTTCAATCGCCAAAGCTACTAAATACCACAAATTGATATGTAATATTTTCCATAGTTTTACCAAAAACAGCATTAATCACGAGTTAAAAAATTTTTCCCAATCACTGAACTTTTCATTGTATATTTTAAAGCTAATATCCGCTGAACTTAAAACAATTGGACACATTTTGTAACTGCAGATGATTAAAAGTGTTGTGTCAGGTGTGGGGTATGTTACGGGTGAAAATTTTCTTATTTATAAAGGTTATTTTGGGGAGGAATATCGACTTGGTCGACCATCTCTATTGTCTTTTCTCGATAAATTCGTACCTGTCAAGGTTTTCTGACAGGTAGTATTTTGATTGACATATGAGGATTTTCAGTTGAACGTCAGCTGATAGTGATTGACGTGTTTACAGATTTGTTTCCGATATTTTGATCCAGTAGGAGGAGAGGAAGCAGAAGAAAAACTGTTGTTATTGATTTTGGAAGGCTTTTGTTTAATCATTTGCCAAAGAAGTTCTCTTGGGTAGAGAGGTAGTTCTCGAGGAGTGTCCGTATTTTGTACACGAAGTAGACTGGAAGTCGATTAGGGCTCCGGAGGATAGGTCAGTTGCGTGGGAATTAAGTCTTAGCAATCGCCGTAATGGCAATATAGACCGTTGTCCTTCTCAAGATACCTGGGAAGTTTTGTTAAACCCCTAGTTATGGGTAAGTAATTTCAAGTTAAATGTAGAATTTCAAGTAGATATTTTTTAAGGCGATGAGGAATCTTCCAAAGATGCCGGCCCTGATGGTCTGCCGAGCATGCACGATTCTAAGCTCTCTAGAGGTCAACCTACGTACTAAACCCCCCCGCCATTATCGAAGTATCCCCCTGGGACTACCGTCAGGCATTACTGCAGTGGGGTCGACACTTGATTGATGTTACAGGTTTTTTTTCAGTTTTCCTTCTACCTTTCTTTTTCTCTTTTCTTTTTTTTTAATTCGTTTTTGTCAGGCTTCCATTTCTCGACGTTTTGTATTCAGCACTTTTACAACCATTGTATCTACTGCTCCCCAGGTAAGTTCGCTTTCTAGCATTTTATGCACAATATTTTCAGCTGTTATCCGACCCAGTACCGTCTCTGCATCTCTTCTCTCCTCAACCCACCTTAGGCATTCGAAGAAGGTATGCTCTGTTGTGTCCGGGAGGTGACAATAAATACAATTATTATTATCTTTTATCTTAAAACGATGAAAGTATGCGTTGAAACAACCATGTCCCGTTAGGAACTGTGTGAGGTAGTAGTTTACCTGTCCGTGTTTCCTGCTTACCCATGGTCTAATGTCAGGTAAGGCTTTTCCATCGTCTTCTTCCCATCTTCGTTGCCATTGATCCATTATTGTGCTATTGGTTGTTTTACTGTCCTGTCCTTGATTTAGCATTACCTTTTCCTCAACGAGCAAGCCAATAGGAGGGATTTTCGCTATGACTAGCAGTGCCTTTGTGGACGTGGTCCTGAATGCGCTAGCAATCCTAATGGCAGTTTTCTTCTGTACCCCAGTTAGTATATTCCTGTAGTTCTGTTTTTCCTCGGCTGTTTGCCATATTACTGCTCCATAGAGTACTATAGAGTTTGCCACCGCATACAGAATTCGTCTTGTACCTTCCTTGGGACCTCCTAGGTTCGGCATGATGCGGCCGAGATTAGCGATTGCCTTACAAGCTGTTTTTCTTATATGGTGGCCCATGTACATGTTTCTATCTAAGTAAATCCCTAGGCACTTTATACTCTCCTGGCTCGTGATTTCTGTATTATCTACATGCACAGTAATACTTTTTATTTTTCTGTGCTGCTATGCGTAATTTTTGTTGGTCCATCCATTTAAGTACGTCTGCTATCACTTTATTTGCTATTCTTTGCAGCAATTCTGCTGTTTTTCCCACCACCAGGATGGCCAAGTCGTCGGCATACCCAATAAGTTTGACTCCGTATGGCACGGGGATCTTGAATACTCCATCATAATACGGATTCCATAATGTTGGCCCTATCACGGAACCTTGGGGAACATCACATGTCATTCTCATTTGTTTTCCACTTCCAACATGCAGGATTCGATCTTCTCAATAGCTACTGATTAGATTGTATAGGTATGGCACGACCTTTCTTCGCCGTAGTTCCTTTAAAATGCCTTCCCACGGGGCGGTGTTGAAAGCATTTTCGTACTACCCTTTCATTTGCTTCATCCGTATTGCTCAGGGGCCAAGCTGTCAGTTCTTTCTATCTCTTGTTTGAGTTTTTCTGTTATCATTTGCTCCAATAGTTGGCCCATGACATTTAGCACGCATATCGGTCTGTAGGCCTTCTCGTTCGGGTGTTTGCTTTCTCTTTCAATGAGTACCAGTCTGGCCTGCTTCCACTCCTCGGGGAATACTCCAGTGACCAAAAACCTGTTTAATAAATCTAGTATTCTTTGTGGGTACTCATTGACCACCCCAAATTTAGAAACTGCCATGCAAAATGTTTTAGAGGAGGAAAATTTAATTTCAATCGTAAATGATAGTAGGAGAAATAGTCAACAAATACTTCCCACGCCAAACTTCAAAACACCATTTAATCAAAATTTACCACATGCAGGCTCACAAATATTCTCAAGCCAGCCCATCCAATTAAACTCCCGATCTGGTCCACAGCAACGATTTTTCACCCCACATGTAGGCTCACAGGGCTTTCCAAGTCAGCCTATTCAAATAAACCCCCGACCTGTTCCACAACAACGATTTTTCACAAATCAACAAGTTTTTGGAAGACCCTCTAACCTTAATGTCTGAAAACCTACAAATAAACCTATTCTCGAGAAACCGACCCCTATATCTGTAGTAACGACTACAAGACCAACTCAGATGCAATCCAGATCAAATTTTTCAAACTTCCAACAGCCTAAGCCACATTTCTCTAATGCTCAAAGTAACCCAAACTCCTCTCACCAAGCACAGCAAAGGCCCAAATTTCACGTAGAAGAATTATATCAGAATGATGCTGAACCTGCCGAACAACCCTTCAATTATGAATTAAGCCAAAGTTTTGAATCTACTGAGGAGCCGACTTCTATTCAGGAAGAAGACTTCTTCCGCCCTTCTGGGGAACTAGACTCTGAAAATATTTCAGGAGCGGCGAAGATGAAAATTTTTATCCAGTTGCCTCTGGAGTGAATCATATCTAGTAGACGGCATGGATAATCGTAAACTCCCTTTTATCAAAATATCCAATCCTGACAAACCATTAAAATTGCTAATCGATTCTGGAAGTCATATTTCACTCCTAAATCCATACCTTGTAAAGAAATATTTTCCAAGCTTTATTATAACTAAATCAAATATAATTAAAACATCATGCGGCCAACAATTGTCAAAATACGAAGCACATATTCCAACTTTCAAAGAGTTTCAGACGAAAGGAAAAATAATATTCACATTATTTGACTTTCACCCCTTTTTCGATGGGTTTCAATTGGAATTTACAAGAAAACTATCTCTATAGGGACAATATCAAAATACCCGTATTCCAATGCTCTCCTTCTGAGTATAACTGTTTTAATATAACAGTAAATGAAAATGAAATCCTAAAGATAAAAGTCCCAACAAAAGCACAAACTGACGGTACTTACTATATCCCCCATAAACAATTTAATGATCATTGCTTTATACCTGAAGGTATAGTGAAAGTTTAAAACGGATTAGCTTCTGTTGAAATAATTAATGTCAGTATAGAAGACACATAATTAAATCTTCAAGAACCCTTGGATGTCTTCAGTTTGAATAACTTTGAAATCTACCAAGCCGAGATAGAAAACCATAATGACTCTGTAGATAGAAACGAAATTGAACATTTACTAAGAATAAATCATTTACAAGAAGAGGAAAAAGATATGTTGCTGAAACTTTGTAAGCAATTTATTTCGGTATTCCAGAATCCAAAGGAACCTCTCTCAGCCGCTACGAAAACTACTCACCAAATACTTACTACTGATGAGGAACCACTCTATACGAAGTCATATAGAATTCCTGAAATACACAAACAAGAGGTTAAAAAACAAATTACTAAAATGTTAGAGGATGGAATTATTCGAAATAGTGCTAGCCCCTGGTCAAGTCCTATATGGGTAGTACCGAAGAAAATGGACGCTAGTGGTGTCCCAAAATGGCGGCTAGTGATAGATTTTAGACGATTAAATGCAAAGACCATTCAGGATAGGTTTCCTATACCCAACATTGATGACCTTCTCGAAAAACTCGGTAGATGCCAGTATTTTACCACCTTAGACTTGGCGAACGGATTCCATCAGATAAAAATGCATTCGGATAGCATAGAAAAACTGCATTTTCGACAAGCCATGGACACTATGAATTTTTAAGAATACCCTTTGGTTTAAAGAACGCTCCGGCAACTTTCCAAAGGATGATTAATGAAGTTCTTAAAGATTTTATTAATAAAACTTGCGTTGTCTATATGGATGACGTAATAGTATTCTCAACTACCTTGGATGAACATATTCTAAACATGAAGGAAATTTTTAAGAAATTTCAAGAGTACAACTTAAAGGTTCAACTTGATAAATGTGAATTATTGAAACAAGAAACAGAATTTTTAGGTCACGTTATTACTACCGAAGGCATAAGACCAAATCCAAAAAAAATAAACTCAATCATGAAAATGCCTCTACCAAGAACACATAAAGAGATCAAAAGCTTTTTAGGAATGATAGGTTTTTATACAAAGTTCATCAACAATCTGGCAAAAATCACAAAAGCTATGACTGCATGCCTTAGAAAGGGTAAACGAGTCGAACACACAGAACAATTTATACAAGCTTTTGAAACATGCAAAATAATCCTTTGTAATGAACCAATTTTGGTGCACCCGGACTTTTCCAAAATATTTTCAGTGACAACGGATGCTAGCAAATATGCTATTGGATCTGTACTCAGCCAAGAAGGAAAACCCGTCTGTTATGCGAGCAGAACCCTAAATCCTAACGAAATTAATTATTCGGTTACCGAAAAAGAACTATTGGCCATCATTTGGTCTGTTAAATATTTCCGACCATATATATTCGGACGACATTTCAAAATCAAAACTGACCACAAACCTCTGAAATGGTTAGAAAGCCTCAAGGAACCTAACTCAGAATTGGTAAGGTGGAAGTTACTTCTATCGGAATATGACTATGAAATATACTACATTAAAGGGAAAGATAATTCGGTTGCTGATAGTTTATACAGAAACATCTAAGTGACAGCAGAAACCCCAAACACCATCACTCCACCGACAAACACTTCAATGGTTAACGAAACAGGAGATATTGACAAATCAATACAAGAATTCTTGCAAAACAGTGAAAACTACGTCACCACGATACACTCCGCTGATGAACCACCCTTACTTTCTTATCCATACTGCCAGAAACCCCTTAATTATCATAAACATCAAGTGATCATAAAAATATCTGACGGATCTATGGTTCCTCGAATAATTAAGGAAAACATATTTGACAATCAAAGGTATTATATAAACCTTCGCAGAAGATTTATTGAGGAGGACCTCGAAGAATTTATTGCGAATTTAAGAAATGGTATTACTTATCACTTACATTTTCCAAACAATGAGGACGAAAAACTCTTCCTTAAATCTATACAAGAGAAAATATTTCGAATCCATCCAAAACTCATGATTTGTTCCTCTCAGTTAACAGATGTAACTTCGCCAACGAACCAACAGGATAAGATGAACTACCAACACATTTACAAAACTGGACACCGAGGCATTACAACTACTGTAGAGTCAATTAAGAGGAATTATTATTGGCCCACCATGGTAAAAGATATAACCAATTATATTAATAATTGCGTTATATGTCAAAAGTCAAAATATGAAAGAAACCCTAACGAGTTCAAATTTGAACCAATTCCATTGGGATCAAAGCCCTTTGAAAGGATTCATATCGATACCTTGTCAGTTTCAAAAGAAAAATTCCTGACAATAATAGACACATTTTCAAAATTTCCCCAGGTCTATGACATCCCAGGCATAAACTCAATAAATGTCCTCGATGGACTTTTGACCTTCATTTCACATTACGGACTACCCGAGGTAATTACCTGTGATAATGGTGTCGAATTTAACAATAATAATTTTACGGATTTTTGCAAAATTCATAAGATCCAAATCCATTATACTACACCCAAAAATCCCAATTCAAACAGTCATATCTAAAGGTTCCACTCTACATTGCTGGAACAAATTAGGATTAAAACTCAACAAAACCCAAAGGAATCATTAAATAATCTTGTAAAATATTCTTGAATCCATTACAATAACTCTGTTCATTCTGCTACCGGCTATACACCTTTTGAAGTAGTGACTGGTCATTTTAACTCAAAAGACCCATTTGTTATTGAAGAAGGAAATATAATTTCCAAATATGTTCAAAATCATAAAGAAAGGCTTAAAGAAAAATATAGGGAACTTAATGAAAATTTCAATAAAAACAAAATGGAAAGAGTAAACAAAATCGATGTCAACCGAAAAAACCCTATGGAATTATCCAAGGATGATAATATATATCATAAGGAACAAACTAGAGATAAATTAGCATCAAGATTTACGAAAATAGACCCTGTAGCACACACTTCAAGTAAAATCAAAACGGAGACCTCTAAATATTCGAAACACAATATCAAGAGGCGCAAAAAACATTAAATCATTTTTCTTTTGTTGAAGGTGAGACCAATATTCATCCTCTCTGTAATCCTATTAACCAACGCTTCCATTAGAAAGTTAACCAATCCTATATTACCTATTAGCTTAAACCCTACTCGTATAGTGTCTGGTAAACATACTTTCGTTACTTACTTAAATCTTACTGAAATTCGCAATCGTATAAATATAGAACTTAACTTTATTACGTCAAAGAAAAGTATTGGTAGCCATTCTTCTAATCTAATGAAACAAGCAAATACCCTTTTATTCTATGTTGATTATGCGTTAGGACTTATCAACCCTAACAAAAGGGAAAAGCGCGGCTTAATAAATATAGGTGGAAAAATATCTAAATGGCTGTTTGGAACTCTAGACGCAGATGACGGTAAAAGAATAAATCCAATTTTAGCCCATCTTAATAATAATGACCATATGTTGAATGAACAAATTAGCGAGCAAATTACTCTAGCTAAAGAAATCATGTCTGAAACAAATCATAGTCTTTTTCAGATTAAATCAAATTTATTATTGGTAAATCGATTGATTAACCAATTTTCTGAGGAGATAAATGACGTAAATGCCCTAAACCTAATTATTAATTCTCTATTAATGTTGCAAATTCATTTAAATCAAGTGACCAACGCAATTACTTTTGCTAACCTTCATAAAGTGCATCCTACATTTCTCTCACAAAAAAATCTACGCTCTATTATAGAAAAAGTTAAAGTTATTTATTCCTCGAACCAGATAGCCCAATTTAAATTTTCTAATAATTATTATTCCTTTGTAGCAAGCAAAATTATTTTTTACGAGAATCTGGCCATGAACTATTACTCATACAAATGATTTTCGAGAATAATAAATTAATTTTTCTAATTCACTTTCCAATTTTACTGATGGATAAATTTACAACCTATTTTATATATCCTGCTCCAATTGCAAATATGATAATTTCACCTCAAAAACCTTTCCTTATCCTAAATGAGGGAGATGAGTTATACCAGTACCAGGAACAACCCTGTGAAGAGATTGAAGGCACCTTCTACCGTGACAATCGACTACAAACAGAAGAAGATTGTGTTATAGATATAATCAAGAAAAACCAGGCAAATAACTGTTCTGCTATTCCAGTCCACCTCAACAAATGGATAGCTAATCAACTCACCCCGCATCATGTGTTACTTACCACACCAAGCAGCATGATTATAACTGAAAAGTGTTTCAGTGAAAGACATCACGAGATAAGCCCAGGAAGTTTTTTGATAGAACTTCAGGATGGATGCCATCTTCTAGTGGACCAAGAGATATTCATTGCTGGCAACGAAAACATTTCTCCAGCGACTGTGATTCAATTATCTCAACTTAACATGTCATTGATACCACAACGTTCCAAAGCAGTGAAACTTTCTACCTTGGATTTGGAAGAAATTAACCATTTAACTGCCAAAGTAAATTTGCATCATGAAATGAATGTTCTAGAAGACCCCTTGGCAACTGTAGATAAATCAACGCCTATTTGGGTACACATCCTTATCTACCTCATCGTTTCAATTGCTATCTCCTTAGGAATAACATGCTACTCGTATTATAGAACGTGTTACCCTTATCCATATCCACTTTGTAGAAGAAAGAACCAGAAGAACGAAATCGAGATGGAAGAGCAGCCCTAGCCAACCACTGATGTACCTTAGCCCACCAAATCCAACCCTAAGGTCCATTCTCCGTCGGGAGGAGTTATGTGTTGCTACAAATCCACTGTGGTACGCCTCTGGAATGAAGAACTCAAACCTCTGATAATGTGCGGCATACTGCTTACATATCTAAATATCGTAATTTATCTCTTATTTATGAACTGTAACCTTAACTGATATATTTCGGAATAATGATTCATTGCATTTTCACCGAACGTTATCTTTTTACACCGTAATTTATCTAGGATGATAACTTTTGATTATTGTTAAGACTGCTATTTTCTCGTAGTTTATCAGTTCCACCGACATTTATCTCATTATTTTACTATAAAATGCCTATTTACCTGTAGGATATATCTTAATCTGTTACTAGCTTTTCTTAAATAAACTCAGTTTAAGTTAAAGAGTAACTTTTTTAAAGTCCAAACGTAACTTGTATTCGGCCGCGTCCGACTGCATTGTTACAAATGCATATTTGTACCCTTTGTAATTGGGTTTATTAGCCACTTTAATCTGTATCAAGTAGATATTTGGGGCCGAGTTTGGCATTTTTGTAAATTTCGTGTTATGTTGTTGGTTTAATTTACGCTTTTAGGGTTTTTGGAGCTGGTTTTTTTTTGAAGCTGGTTTTTGGAGCTAGTTTTTGGAAATGGTTTTAGTAGCTGTATTCTACGGTGGAGTTCCGGTAGCGCATTGTTGCGGGGTTCTATGATTGTTTCCCTGTAGATCAGGAAGAGCCAATTTTACCCGGAATCTGGTTAATCAGCACTGTTTCGACATACAGAGAAGAATGATGGCTAATTCTCGGATGTAACCGCGGGAGTCTGACGCTGTTACACGAGATAAGTCTAATTTTATATTTATATTACTACACTTGGACAGTACTATTGTGCCAGGAATATTTAATACTTTACATAGATTTTTAAATTTTACACAGAATCTAGTACTCGATCATTTTTCGAAAACGGTTGATTAATTTCTTTAATAAGCAATAACATACAGCATAATCTACTGAAGTGTATATATTTAAATACTCGTTTGTGAAGTGTTGCTACGCTAGCTTAGAAACATTACTTACTTCTTACGGGTGCTAGATTTATGGACTATCTCTAATCCATTTTATTATATTTTACTTTAATTTGGGCTTTGACAATAGAACATAACATTGTTTCCTTTTTGAGGAATACGTTCTCTTGTTGAAACTTGCAACTTGGGTTTTTGGAAAGGCTATACTAACCGAGTTAAATTAACTTAGTATAGTCTATGAGATAAATTCGGTATTTCTATCACCGTCTAGGTTGCGGGTTACAACAATGCGTTTCGAAGAAGTGAACTTTCAAAATTTTATAACCTTTCATTTGATACCTTCAAATATTTTACATCAAACTGTCAAGGTTGACTAGGGGGTGTGTGTCTAGTCAGTCAGTAGACCGGGTTACTTCGGGAAACTACTTAATAGGCTAGAGGAGCTTGCTATATTTTACTATTCAAAATAAAGTATTGGCCTCAAATGCTTGGTATTATTTAGAGTGTATGTGAGTATGTAGATGTTGAATGGTGACCAAGCAGATAGCGTAATCTTCGACAGGTAATTGTTTACATATTTCGTTATCAGAATTTGAACTTAGTTTCTTTATATTTCCAAGTTTTTTTTTCTGTGTCCGTTTAACATCGATAGGGCTTGCCAACAAAAGTAAACTTGGTGGCGTCCAACCCCGACTTGGACTATACATTGGCATCGGTTATGACGCACAACTTCGGCTGACCTTGAAAGCCCAAATGGATCTTAAATTATCTTATGGGAACTAACATGTCAGCATGATTACAAACATACATCAATTTGAACACCAAATTTAAGACAATGAAATCTGAAAAAATAAGCTCCCGAATAATGCTGTTTTTGGTAAAACTATGGAAAATATGTGATTTAATCCAATCAAGGGGCTGAGGCTAAAATATGATGTTCCCGTCTAAATTATTGCGTAGTATGCTAACCCGAATACGATCAATGCGAACACTCCCTAATTACCGTAATGGTCATTTGGCTTGCTCGGTAAAGAACAAATTTATAATGGAAGTTTTGCCAGAACGTTCCAAAGTAGCCGTAATAGGGAACACTAAAACTGGAAAAATAACGAGTCGGATTTTTCATCCGGTTGTTATTAATTTCCTCCGGGGTATTCGTTCTTGTTGTTCTTCATAGTTTGTCGTAGATATCCATAATGTCGGAGCCGGATTCAGATTCTAAGGGGATTAATCGGTGCCAGCAGAGTATAACGGTCGATAGATATTTCTGTAGAGCAAAGCGTAACGGAAGTTGCCTACATTAATCTTGTCTTAAAAATACTTGGTACTTGGAGGCTTTATTGGTTATCGATTTTTCAGTAAATAGGCAACAGCTGTTCGCAAAAGCCTGTTTCTGTTAGGCGCTTGATTTGTAAAGATGGAAAGCAAGTTTTTGGATATTTTTGTTTTTTAAATAAAAATTATTGTTTTGGTGTTTTCTCATCAATTTGCCAAGTTTTTAATCTCCGACTTCAGTTAGCTTTGCAGAAATGAACTCGAATCCTGGGCAATTGGTTTCGGTTAGTCGATTTTACCGATTAATCAATTAACCGGTTTTATCGATTAGTCGAAAAGTTTTTGCCAACATTGTTACAATTTCGAATAGTATCCACAGCTCTTTATTATTCGGCATCTTGGATAACTTTTTCCGTTTGTATTGCCTCTATAAGTTACAAAACCATAACCGATAAAAGAGAAGTATACATTGTGTCAGAGCTTGAAAATGTTATCGATACTGGCGCTCTTAAATGTTGCGTTTCTCTTTTATGCGCCCTCATTAAATTTGATGAATATCGTAAAGTTTTACAGTTGCTCTTTTGGTAGCCTCTTAACGCGTTTCCGATCTTATACTCGTAAAGGGGTTTTGTTCAGTAATTATTCTCGATCCCGGAGAGGTTATCAACGTGATTTCAAGGTCAACAATGCTTGTTGCTTGTGAAAACAAGCTCATCCGCGTCAATTTATGAGAGATTGATTTTATTTGAAAAAATGGTGTCAGGTGTGGGGTAAGTTAATTGCTATGAATCTCATATATTGGCTAGTCGTTTTATTTGATAAAGGTTTTTCGTTACGAATATCTTCATAATTAGCATTACACGTTTTTAATGGTATATCGAATATTTGGGAGGAGCTGCTCTCATAAATACACTACTTATGTTTTGCTCATCCGCACCGTCTCTGCATCATTTTATAAGTTAGATTGAATTTGAATTTGAATTGAATTGAATGTTTAAAAATGGTGTCAGGTATGGGGTGAGTTAATTGTATTTCATT
>MU194586.1:1133-18557 GCA_016904865.1 Pissodes strobi | reverse complement strand
CGGCGGACAAGCACAGGTAAGCACGGATCGGGCTTGGCCGCGCGTGAGGTCTTCCCACGGCCTGTATGAGCCTGTTCTTCAAGAGCTCGAAAGGCTCTAAGCGGTTTCGTGGTATAGTGTTACGATTCTGGGTTTCCGATTATGGCGTCCTGCGTTCGATTCTCGTCGGTGTTTTTTTTTAATTTTTTTAAGGTTATGTTTGTTTTTTCCTAAATTTGGGTTGGTTTTGTTTCATTGAGCCCCGGAGCGAGCGAAGTTAGCGGAGGGCCATGCGTGAAGTTAAGATTGACTTCGAAACTCGTTCGGGCCGACTCGTGATCTTGTTTTGTAGTGAGCTGTAGATGCTAGCACATGTTACAAACAAAATTTATTCCTATGTAATCTAAAAAATAACATTTTGTTGTGTTAAAACTAAAAAAATATAATCTATTGCGTTTTATTTTTAAATAGTATTTTTTTGGCTTTTTGCCGAAGTTAGTACAGTTTATTGCTAAGCGCGTTCTTGTAAATTCTCTACAAGTCTGGGTAAAATTAACTTTTATTTGTAACATTTAATATGCTCAACTGTAAGCCTGTTTCTAGAGTCTGTCCATGCATTTTCGCAAAGCGAAAAAATGCCTTCAGTGGCCGCGTTGAATGCTGGAATGGACGCGATAAATTGAAATATCATTAGAATGTTTTTTATATTTGAGCTGGAATTAAAAATTTAATTTCATTTTTCGATGGGCGTTTTGTTTTGCGGGCAAATTTGATTCTTAATTGAAAATCTGAACATTCGGCATCCCGCTATAGGTCTTGGCAGAAGGTATTAAAATTGAAAATGGCTCCAAAAATCACAGATAACAACAGACACCGACAGGTCGCAACAGGTCAGGCCGGGCCGCGCCTTTGAAGTTACCGACTTGCGGCGGATCGGGCGCGCCATCACGGATCTTTCCGGGCCACCTCGGACGGCACCCTCCCACGGCGCGGCGTGTTGGTGCCAACTAACCCAAACTAAAGTATAACATTATACAGAACCCTCTTTATTCAAGTGCAGTTCTTAAAGAAAAACTCAATCTGTAACTCACGGAATATTTCTACACTCGGATAGGTTCATAGAAGCTCGTACCTGTATGTTAAAACATTGGTTATTCATTAAATAAAAATTGTATCTCAAAATATCGGAAAACATTCTGTTGTCTTTTGTAGGATGAGTTTCGAAATAAATGATTTTCGGTGCCAACTTTCAATACGATAATTGTCCAGTTCACACTTCCACTGCCAGTCTGAGAAACTGGTTTGAATGAATTAATATAATGTGATTGCCTTGATATTTAAGAAGTTTTGGTTTAAAACCAATAAAAAAAAAGTTTCGGAGTTGACAACAAAAACTCACTCACTCACTACAATATAACAACATGCCAACAAAGCCTCCCTGTGTATCAAATTTTAATGAAGCATCTATTAACCGTTATTTGTTTGTGATTTATTATTTTTTGTTTCGGTATTCATATAAATTATCATTATCTACTCATAGTTCCTATCCGAATTGTGTATTTTATTATTAAGCTTAATATTATACCCATTAAACAGCTAAGTTTCTTATTTTTTATTTCATCATGTATCCCTTTGGTATTTAAAAAAAAAAACAAGTAAACATTTTCCAAATTTTGCAACCATCTGAACTCGTTACTATAAATAGTTGGTGCTAGGTTCTGCTATTTTTTCTAAAAGATGAAGGTATCTAAATAAATTACAGTAATAAGATGAAAATAAAAATTGTACACTATACATTCAGAAGAGAAAATGGCGATAAATAATTCTATTTGCGGTATTTTAGATTCCTTTGTTTTTCTAGTTTTACCAGTACAGAGACACTCCGTTTTAAAATATTCAAAACGTGACGCCCTCAACGCGTTTTATTCGAACATAAATCAACACGAATGCTAGAAATTCCAGAGGCGACAAACTTCAGCAATACTGATGTTTAGAGCCAACAAAGCAAACGTTGTTTCAGCCATATAGGGGAAAAAGTGGAAAAAGTAAATTTAATAGCTGCAGCAGAATAATCCATCCAATCAACAGTCTAAAATCGGTTAAAAACTCGGCTAACATCAATCATTAAAAATAAATCAAATATACCAGTATCTTTCAGCCGCATTATTCGAAACCTGCCTAACTAGGCCGGGTATTCTAGAGATATGCAAACGTTATTGTTGAAACTGAAATATTTATGCAAATTAATGCAAAACTTTAATAAAACGGGCGAGTTGGGCTAATACGGAGTTAACAAAGGAAAACGGGCTGTCGGTGGAAGTATAACGAGCATTTTGCGCAATGCCGTTCCCCTTTTAATTAGCTGCCTGTTGGCGAAAAATGGCAACGCTGCGGGCGACCTATATATAGCTAATTAACAATTTTCTTTTTGGTTCTGTTTTCACGGAAAATATAAACATGACAGAAATATTTAATTTAGCTTGTGTTGTAACTGATCTAAATTCAAAAGTTATATCGGTAATTAAATTTATTTTTTCTTCATTCCATGTTACGCAGATATTATGCTTATACCCATTTCAAATACTCTACTACATATATATATACAACGTTTGTTACGGGCAGTAAATTAAAAAAAAATGTTCATGGTCAATCGGGGGACGTGCCCACGATTAGCCATTGACATTTTTCTAATGCAATATAATTATTGAAGGGAAACTTCTTTAGCTAGAGAGTAAGCTGGTGAAGGCGTTAGGGAAACTGCGTGATATGGCGAGACGAACGTTACAAAATATATGATAAGGCCAAAGTCTACAGAATAAAGATCGATCGAAGATAAAGAGGGCCGTACACAATTCAAACCAAGCATTTGATAATGTTACGGCTAGCCTAACAACCATCCGAACGTTTTTGTGCTACCCTATAGAACTAGCCGCCGTGCCGCTCGCTTCTTTGTCTGTATGACTCATCGCCGGGCCGGTCGCGAAGATTCAGGATCGCTGGAATTATCTCGTTAAGAACCCACGGAAAAAACGTAACATTTGGTGTCAGAAGTCGGATTGTGAAGGGACTGGACCTGCGAAGTATTTTCGAGGAAAGAAGAAGTACAAGTACATCAACGAGACCGTTGATTGGTGGATTCTGGTAAAAGTTTATAACATTCTATGGTCAATACAAGGCAACAAACCGCAGAAATGGAGCAAATTAATCAAATGTTGGCCGATTTAATGGAAAATCTAAATGCTGAGAGACAAATAGAACAGGACCGGCTGCAGAAAAATTTTCAAGATCAAGAAGATAAAAAGCAAGCGGATCGGGAAGAGGATGAATGTAAAAGGTAAGCAGAACAGGACCGGCTGCAGAAAAGTTTTCAAGATCAAGAAGATAAAAAGCAAGCGGATCGAGAAGAGGATGAACGTAGAAGGCAAGCGGATCGGGAAGAAGATGAACGTAAAAGGCAAGCAGAACAGGACCGGCTTCAGAAAATCTTACAAGACCAGGAAGATAAAAGGAAAGAAGAACAAGACCGGCTTCAGAAAATTTTACAAGATCAAGAAGATAAAAGGCAAGCGGAACGGGAAGAGGATGATCGTAGAAGGGAAACAGAACAGGACCAGCTTCAGAAATGGATGTTTGATGTGATTGTAGGGGAGCAAGGAAAATTACAGAAAATATTGGACGGGCAAAATGAGAAATTTGGAAAAGAAGTAAACAATATACAAAAAGAAGTAGGAGACGTACAGAAAGAAATGAAGAATCTACAAGCAGAATTTACCAAACTAAAAAATCAAGGGTCCACAGAGAGAGTATTCGCCACAGGACAACATATCAAACCTCCAACTTATGACGGTCAAACATCCTGGACAATGTACAAAAGACAATTTGAAGCCGCGGCTGTTGCCAACGGTTGGAATAATGAAGAAATGGCTACATCACTAGTGGTAGCGCTTCGTGGATATGCCCTGGAACTACTGCAGACCATTCCCATCAGCCAACAAGGGAAATATGACATACTTGTAGCTGTCCTGGAGAGACGATTTGGAGACCAACATAGAAGACAACTGTATCAGGCACAAGTTCCGACATCAGAAGCCTGGTGAAAACCTGCAAGAGTTTGAGGCAGACATTAGACGTCTCATTCAATTGGCCTACCCGGGAGCGACAGAGGAATTTCAAGAGGAACTTGCTGCCCAATATTGCGTGGATGGTATTAGGGATCCAGAAACTCAGAAGATGTTACGTCTAGCCAAATTTGATAGCAGCCGTGAAGTTCTGGGTAGAGCTCTGGAAATCGAGGCGGCCTGTAACATCTCTAAGCCAGCAATCAGGGACGTATCCATCAAAAAAGAAAATTTGGCGAACAGTTGTGAACTAACTGAAATGGGCGGTATTTTGAAGAAATTAACCGAAGTTCATCAGGCCATGGGGAGATTCCGGAAGTCACTAGAAGTTAGGCCATACAACCGTAATCAGTGCTATAGATGTGGCAAGACTGAACACTTCAAAAGGAACTGTCGAGTACAAACATTCCAGGAGCCAATAGAAGATAGGCCACATAACCGAAATACATCAAATCAGTGCTATAGATGTGGAAAGACTGGACATTTCAGAAGGGACTGTCGAGTACGGATATTCCGGGAGCCAACAGAAGTTAGACCATGTAATCGAAAGACTATAAATCAGTGCTACAGATACGGCCGGACTGGACATTTCAAAAGGGACTGTCAAGTACAAAGATTCCGGGAGCCACTAGAAGATAGGCCACGTAACCGAAATGTTTCAAATCAGTGCTATATATGTGGCAACATTGGGCATTTTAAGAGAGACTGTCGAGTACAACTACGACCTACAGCTCCATCCAGAGACAACAGCAGTTCAAAGCCAAGTCAGGAAGAGTTAAAACAATATAACTTTAAGGCTAAGCACAGGGAAGGAAGATGGCATAGTAATACAAATGCTTTATCCAGAAGGTCATGTGAGGATTATTATAAACATCGCCAAAGAATTGACCAACGAGAAGGAATAAGTCCCATTAGGCGAATCAAGTCTAAGATTGATCAGCAGTGGACCACAGAGCAACTAAAGAAAGATCAGCTTGATGATAATGAAATAGCACTACTACTGAAAGCTAAGGAAGAACGTCAACCAAGACCAAGCTGGAGAGATATTTCAACTAAGGGATCTACTTTTAAATCTCTGTGGGCTCAGTGGGACTCCCTGGTAGTTGAAAATGAGCTCCTTAAACGAACCTGGGAAAGCGCCGAAGGCAAAGTAGTGAAGACGCAGTTAGTGGTACCAAGGAAGAGGGTATCGGAAGTTCTGGACGAAGTACATAATAGAAAGTTTGGTGCTCATCTCGGAGTTAACGGAATGATTGACAAGATCCGCGACAGATTTTACTGGGTCAACTACTGCCAGGATGTGAAATCATGGTGCCAGCAGTGTTCAACTTGTGCCTCAAGTCAAGGACCCCAGACAAGATCCAGTGGGAAGATGAAATAGAATGATGTGGGACTACCGTTTGAACGTCTCGCCAGTGACCGAATGAAGGCTCGATATAATCTCCAAGCTAACTCTAGGGAATTTCGGATGAACGATAAAGTCTGGTTATATAACCCGCAAAGGAAGAAAGGAAGATCTCCCAAGCTAACACCAGTATGGGAAGGACCCTATACGGTCATCAAAAGAATTAATGACGTAGTGTATAGAATTCAGCGTAGCCCCAGAAGCAAACTGCAAGTTGTCCACCTCGACAGGTTGAAAGCATATCACGGACATGAAGTAGCTGATCGGGACGATCAGAATTAAGAGGGAGGCAATATTACGGCTAGCCTAACAACCATCCGAACGTTTTTGTGCTACCCTATAGAACTAGCCGCCGTGCCGCTCGCTTCTTTGTCTGTATGACTCATCGCCCGGCCGGTCGCGAAGATTCAGGATCGCTGGAATTATCTCGATGGCCTCGTCGAGATCATATAGAGTGGGCTCGGAATACTTCCCGAATATTCGTGATAGATTTGAGATTATAAAGGGATTTTCAATTGGGACGGGTCGAAGTAGACAGACTGTGGCGGCCATGTTGTTTTGGCGGCGTTTGTTTAAATTGTTGTTTATTATTAAGTCACTGATGCCAAATCACAATGACAAGTTACACGATTGAGCAGCACCTCCAAATGATAAAACTTTATTATCAAAATGAGGGTTCGTTAGTGCAAACGTTGCGCGCGTTGCGGCCATTTTACGGCAGACGCGGTGGCCCTTCAAAGTCGACTCTCCAACGTTTGGTGGCCAAATTCGAGACGACCGGTTCGGTAAACAATCAGCCAACACCCGTACGTCAAAGAAATGCCAGATCGGCCGAGAACATCGCCGCTGTTCGTGAAAGTGTGCAGGAGAACCCGAGGCAGTCAATTCCTCGTCGGGCACAAGAACTCGGCCTTTCGCAGACTTCAACTTGGCGAATTTTGCGTCGGAACTTGAGCCTGTACCCGTACAAGATCCAATTGACCCAGGAGCTCAAAGTTCATGACCATAGACAACGCCGCTTGTTTGCTGACTGGGCTTCGGAGCGTTTGGAAGAGGACCCCAATTTTGGCCGAAAAATCATCTTTAGCGATGAGGCGCATTTTTGGATGAATGGCTATGTAAACAAGCAAAATTGCCATATATGGGACGACGCCAACCCACACGAGGTTCACCAGGTGGCAATGCACCCACAAAAAGTTACCGTTTGGTGCGGATTTTGGAGCGGCGGCGTAATCGGTCCGTACTTTTTCGAAAACGACATTGGTGAGGCCAGTACCATCAACGGCGACCGTTACAGAATGATAATAACCGATTTCCTTTGGCCCAGGTTGAACAATATATACGTGAACGACATGTGGTTCCAGCAGGACGGCGCTACGTGCCACACAGCGGACGCCACGATGACCAATCTGCGTGAACAATTTGAGGGTAAGATTATCTCTCGCAGAGGTGACGTGAATTGGCCACCAAGATCGTGCGATTTGACCCCGCTAGACTATTTCTTGTGGGGTTTTCTAAAGTCGCAGGTCTATGCCAATAAGCCACAATCGACCGATGCCCTTAAAGTCAACATAACCCAGGCCATCGCTCAAATTCAGCCGGATCTATGCGGCAGAGTCATTCAAAATTGGACCACTCGGATCCGTGCCACCATGAGAAGCCGCGGCGAACATTTGAACGATGTCATATTCCATACATAATGCCATACATAGGTCTTTTAAATAAAAATAGAATTTCGTTAATACCTTACACACAGCTTGTTTCATTCCATTTCAACATCGACCCGCCCTTATTGAAAAACCCTTTATATAAACAGATCTAATGCGAATGTGAGTCAGTCGGTTAGTTAGTTCAGTTAAACATTGAGTGTTGAATAGATATTAGTGGTAAAGTTATAAGAGTTGTATATAGTGTTAAATTGTATACAGTGGTAGTGAATAAAGAGAGTATTAGTAGAAAATAGCAAAGTTGTAATTCTGTTAAGAACCCCCGGGAAAAACGTAACAATAACTATCTTTTATCTTGGTCTCTTCTACGTCATCCGCGCCCAACTCGCTTAGGTATCTTTCTCGAAGAAGAATCGATCGCTGAATACTCCCGGGATTTAATGTCTTATGTTCCACCACTCGGGTCAGCGAATTTGCATGAAATTAAAATATTATTTTATTTAATAAAAACCATGTCATAAAATATAGGGAGAGAGAGTTATGCGTCGTATTCTAAATACACTATAAGCACTCTCATTTTTTTAATAATTACTTGGGTTATATTTAAAAGCTTTAAAACGAAACAAAAATACTAATCTATAGTAGAATTGACATTTACGCAAAACAACCTGCAATATATTTTGCATGGATATGCTTTTCAGCATATTTTATTCTGTAATTTGAACAATATTTGAATGTCAAAGATTGAGAATTTAGAGAAAAGATAAGATAACTTTTAATCAATAAGACAAAATTAAACAAAGTCAACATAATTCAATGAAAAAAAAAACATGATTTACTGGGTGCTCGAAAAGTTTTACTACAAGCAAATATTTCTGACACTAATAATGATATACTAACCAAACATAGGAACTTCAACCTTTGTGTTGGTGCACATGAAGTAACCTCATGTGCACCAACACAAAGGTACGATCTTACCCTATTTCCCCTTGGGGTGTTGTAAAAATTCCAAATGCACTAGCATATCCAATTGAATATCATCTTAAAGGCCTTTAAAAAAAAAGAGCATTTAGACCTGTACATGCCAAGATTTCGTCTTCTGATACCGGACTATACTAATAAGTTCAAAAATTGCACTTCATCTCAATTTTAAGGAAAAATATAAATTTAGTGATAAAAACTACACACATTTTCAGCTTTATTTACTTCTTATTTTGTTACTTTATAAGAGATGCCCTATATGTCCAAAATCCGAGCCAAAATCTGTATTCACATTTTCTACTTAAGACAAAATTAACTAACAGTGAGTCTCTGACGTTTTATTAGTCTATCCAGATTACTAGCAAATGTCCATATCTTTAAATTGCCTCATGGAAGAAAAAAAGTGAAGTAAGATTCGATGAACGTTATTCAGACACTTCACAATCCAGGAGATTCATCTTGAAGATATTCTCTCACAGGTAAGGATACCATTTCAAATCTGTTCAATAAAAAATGTGGTCAAGTCCCCCAACATCATCCTCCTTGTAAGCTAGATATTTCACAAAGCCACGCTGCACAGATTCAAGCTTTATTATATCAACTTGGTAAATTGGATACCAAATGAGACACCCATATTCTAATTTGGACCTCACAAAACTAAAATATAGTACCTTTATTGGATTTTTAAATACCCAACGATTGGGCAGTTGATACGACATTACTTAAATGAGTCTTAAATTCAAAATGTTGATCAGAAGTAATCCCCAAGTCTCTGATCTCACTACACTTGTTAAAATGTAGTTATCAATTGCGTATTCAAATATTATTGGATTCTTTTTTCAAGAGTAAGTAAGTAAGGCATCATTTTGAGTTATTCAAATACAATTTGTTAGTCTTGCATTTTATGGATAGTAGAAATATTTTTAAAAAGCTTTAAGTTACGACTTTACAGTTTTCTATACTTCATGAAGAACTAAAGTTTCTAAAAATTGTTCATAATAATCATAGATATAGAGGGCGGTAAATAAATGACTATGACAGCTAAAACAAAATATTTATCATAAATTTTACACCCAACTACATCAAGGAAAATTGTTGAGAAATTTCAGAAAAGTCAAGAGGCTTGTAATCCTGTTTTACCGCAAGGTGTTCTTCCCCTCCCGTAAACACGTCGCAGGCCAATAAGTTCTTATCTGATCGAAAGACTAAATAAGATTCTGGAAAATGCTCTTAGCTGGCTACATCATCCTGAAGCCTAGTTTCCGTTAAAGCAATGAGACCAAAAAAACTAGTAGGGACCCAGTTGTAAAATTCTCTTACTTTTGTATTTAAGCCACGAACGTTTTGATAATAAAATGGTATAATATTATTATTGCAAGAGGGTGGATTATTTAGTTTAAAGAAACAATTTTAGGCATTCCATGAACATGCTTAAATTTAAGATATGATTTGTGAATTGTTGATTCAGTTGCACTTGGGATTTCGGCAACAGCTCAAATTGAATTGCTGCAACTTCACAATCATTGAATCCAGAACTGGAACTTACAATACCTCAGCTTTAGGTAGTAGGACGACAGGATGACGTGAGCAGATTTGATGCAAGAAAATCCCAGAAATTTGGAAAACATACTATTTAATCGGTTTGAAAATTAAAATATACTATTGGGATCCTCATAGGTGCTGCCATACGTTTAGCTTCATCACTAATCGAAATCGGATTGATCAAAACGTATATGGTTTTATTTGATTTTGAAATCTATTATTTGAATTAAAGATTGTAAAATGAGTGCTAAATGAAATTCCAGGAAGTCGAGAAGCATTTTATTAGAAAACCTTTATTTACGATTCAGTATGCTCTATTTGGAAATTTGGCGCTTTGTATGGGAGATATATCAATAAATGATTGTAACGAGTTTCGCTTATGAATTGCTTTGTATAAACAAGATTTATTGTGCAATTAATACTAATACTTACTTACTTACTTACTCACTCTGTGAGTTAATCTATATCGCTGTTGTCAAATTAGAAAACTTTACGATAAGTAGACCTACACCCTAGAGGCAGACTCAATGAACTTACCTTGATGTAGCGGCCGAAGTCGTAATACCCTGCATTAGGTCAGTTAAATCTTGTTACGAAACCTTGATAACTGCCCTTGTATTAGCTTCATTTACGAACTAAAATGTATTTTAAATTCTGGCAGCTTTAACTGGATTAAAAGTTAGCTTCAAACTGTAACATGTCGGCACTCAATAGGTTTCCCCACTGAGATGAGCGTTTCATTACAATTTCACTTCTATTTTATTAAGTATTACTGATCTCACGTAATATATTTTGAAAAAATAAAACTGTATATATTGCGATATTTAAGATATATTACAAAAATATATTAAGTTTTATTAATTATTTGAATGTTATCTGTAATTTTATAACTACTATTTGCTAGTTAATTTAGTTTAGAACATGGTATTATAAACACACCCATGACAAATATCATGGATCATTATAAGACACTAAGAAGACATCAAAAACGTAAAAAAAATTAAAAAATATGAGTTTAAAAATTGATGAAAAATCACTACCGTTACCTTCTTATTACGAAGTTTTTGCTACAAATAAAACCAAGTCAAGCCCATGGATTAAAATGGTAATGGTATATATAACGGTCTTGATATCCCTAAATGCATGCAAAATTGTGCAAGCTTTTATATAAAAAAAACTCTCTCCTTCAATCTTTTGATTATTCATTTTCCTTTTCCTTGAGTTTTTATTAATATTTATTATATTTTTTGAGATCTGCTTTCTGCATGCTTCTCTAACAAATCCTTTAGTAGATTCAGGAATAGAGCTTTCAATATTTCCTACAAAATCGAGTAAGTTATAATTTCGAGGAGATAATCTAAAATTTAGACCATTTAAATGGTACAATTCAACTTTACCAAAAGGTTAAAAAGAAGAGTTTTCCATAGCGTGTACGACTTCCCGAGAACATAAAAATTAGGTTTCATTTTGCTGAATTTTTAAACTTTTTTAGGTATTTTTTATCCATTAGTAAATATATTTTCACTTCATATAATTCTTCGTTTTCAATAAGTTAAGTTTTGATCATCTTTTGATGGTAAGGGGAATGCGCGTTGAGTGAGAAAATTGTATTTCGGAATTGTGTATACCTAAAACAGTGTCGTAGTAAAAAGCTACATTTGTCAAATTACCCGCTAAATATCATGTCCAGTCTTCTTGACTCTGCTAGAAAAAAATATTATTTTTCATCTAGAACTGTGGATGAAAGTATTTTCCTCCCTAAAGAAAAATATTTCTCTCCCTAAGGACGGAGATAGGTTTTGAGATTTAGATGCTAGGTAGCGTGATCTAAAGGTGTTAGAAGTAAGATGCTGCACATAAGTTACCTAGATCGATACTAGCTAGCTAGACGCAAAAAACGTGTCTATGTTTTTATTTAATACAACATTAATAAACAAGATAATTTACGTCACTGGTGACACGACATGTAATCGTCAAGTCCCTATATACTTTTCTATGGTTTTATTTTGCGTATCAGAGTGATTACTTGCTCCTGTAAGCAGTACCCAATTCTCGTTTGATATCTTTCTAGAAAACTCGCAAAAATATTACTGTTACACTGGAGTGAAGTGCCATTTCCTCCCTTGGATTTTAGAGCTCTGCGATTGGCATCAAGGTCAAATTATCTGCGAAAGGAAGCGATGCACTATCTGTTGTTCAAAGGGGCATGCATGGTCCTCCGCTCGCTTCCCTCGCTCCGGGGGCTCAGCCAAATAAAACTAACTCAAACTAACCAAAGGCAATGCCCACTATTTATTCGATTAAAAATATTTTATACCCTAAAATTTACTAATAGAGATTTAGTCACTTCAAAAAAAAAGCTGTACAGACCAATAGGAAAGTAAAAATTATTTCTCATTTGTAATAGTTATGTAATTGTAAATAATATTGGCTGTGTCCAAATGTCAGAAAAATCGTTTAGTGTTTAGATCTTAATTACATACATGAAATATCAGACTGTCATATTTAATTAATGTTTAGATATTTCTTATAACGTGTGCGTGTAGTGTGTATTATATATGTTTGAATGAAACTTACAAATACGCTTTTTCGTAATTTATATGTCCCATTCACTTCTTGCACTAATTTATTTTCTATAATTATGTTCTTACATATAATAATGGCATCACACGTATTTCTTAAACAGGCGTTTTGCAGCTTTCGAAACGTGCATATAATAATTAGCTTATACAAAATTACATCAAAATTTTATAGCGATAAAAGCAAAAAAATAAGTTCTTTACAAAACCAATAATTTCCAAATAATACGCAATTTGTTTCCAAAAATTTTCTGCTGGTGCGGGCAAAAATTTTGAATAAGGAATACAATTTTTGGTGCGGGCCCTATATAACTCTCGCGGCAAGGTCAAAGAAAATAAGCGAGTTAATAGTCTATGTTTCGTATCTGGTGTGGCTTTATCTGGGGTAAAGTTTTGAAATACATGATTTTTAAAAGCAAAGTTATTTACTTTAGTCGGTGCTTTCCACGCGACGATCTGTTGAATGCAATAGTTATTTGTTTTACTAGGCAGCAAAGTAGAAGATTGACTGCCGCGGCTGATAGTTCATAGCCGAGCGTAGCGAGGCTAGGAATTCAGCTAAGGCAGTCAATATACTTTGCTGCCGAGTTGAACATATAATTTTTTCTCCGATTGTTTATAATGATATATGTATATTGTATATTTGCAAATTATTACAATTCCCACAATCTTTTTATTTTTCCTGTAGTGATAAATTAAGACAAAATTTGATAGAAATCGCAATTGTTGGAACGGTTGGTTGCTATGGAATGGTATTATGTCCATAATAATTATAGTTTTTCTTTTTATGGCAGTGGCACACACACTAAACGGAGATCCTATGGCGCTCGACGAGCGATGTGTGTGTGTGAAGATGTTGATTGACATGGTTCTTGAATATTTGTAGGTTGTAATTAGTGGGAAACAGATGTCCTGGAAGTGAGTTCCACAGCGATGCAGTGCGCCAGGCAAAGGAGTTCTGGTAAAGCGATGTTCTAGGTTTTTCTAGTTGTACGACGAACTGATGCGCTCCTGCCGTCTGTCGGGACTGTCTGACAGGAGTTGCCAGGGGCGGGACTATGCGGGCCAAATCCTGGGAACATCTGCCGTGAAAGTATCTGTAAAACAGAGACATCTCAGCCACATGTCTGCGATGTTCCAGACTATCCAGATTACGGGTCAACTCCGGATCGCCGACGAGACGCACAGCCCTCTTCTGAATGGAATCCAGCAGCTTTAGGGTATGCTTTTGTGCGGCATCCCAGATATGTGTGCATTATTCTAAGCACGGTCTTATTTGCGCTTTGTACAGCAAGAGCAACTGCTGCGGTGTATAGAGTTTTTTGTTGCGAAATAGCGCACCAAGCTTCTGGGAGGCTGATTTTGCGATGTTAGCAACATGGTCATGCCATGACATATTGCTGTTGACCGAGACACCCAGCAGCCCGATTGACGAGGATGAAGGAATAGTCGATCCTGCCATAATGATGTCAGAGCCTGCTTTATTGGCCCTCTTAGTAAACGTTGCTGCTTGGGTCTTTGCTGCATTGAACTGGACCAAATTTCGGACGCCCCAAGTTTGAACTTTCTCCAGGTCTTGATTAATTGCTGTAATCTGCTCCTGTCTGCGGTGATGAGTCTCAGTCGCTGGTAAGGGTTTTTTCTGATCTAAAGTGGGAGACAAGGGTACTGTCATCTGCAAAACTGTAAACAGGATTATTTGTTTCGGTCAGCAGGTCATTAATATAGATGAGGAACAGAGTTGGTGAAAGTATTGCGCCCTGAGGCACGCCCGCGTTGATGGTGAATGTGTCCGAGATGTGACCATCGACTGCAAGGGGGATCGGTTCTTAAGGAAACTGGCCAGCCAGCTGCAGAGAGAGGCGGGCAGTCCCAAGGACGGCAGTTTGTTGAGCAGTCCGTCATGCCAAACTCTGTCGAATGCCTTTGAAATATCCAACGCAATCGCTCGAGACTCTCCGTAGTTTTCAATTGCCCTACTCCATATATGAGTGACATAGGCCAATATATCGCCTGTCGATCTCTCTTTGCGAAAGCCGTATTGATTATCGCTGGTTATTCTGTTGCTCTCGAGGTACTTGAATAGTTGCTGGTTGACTACACGTTCCATGACTTTGGAGATTATTGGAAGCAAGGCAATTGGGCGATAGTTTGAGGGCGTGGTTTTCTTGCCTTTTTTGGAACAGGTTGCACTCGAGCGACTTTCCAAGAGGATCGGTAAATCCCTTTTCTGTAAGAAAGAGAAAAAAGCCTGGAAAAAAGGGTGTTAGTTCGTTGGCGCAGTTCTTTAGCACGATGGCAGGTATTCCGTCCGGTCCTCATGCCTTTTGCGTATCTAGTTCTTTAAGGATTTTGCGAATATCACGGTGAGAAAACTTGACTTCTGCCATGGTAGTGTTGACGTGGGGAGAGTCTTGCCTTGGGGCACGTCTAAGGTAGAGTGCGATGAAAACATTTTGGCGAGCATGTTTGCTTTTTTCTTGGCTGTAGTCGCCGTGATGCCACGTTCGTCTGTCAAAGGTGGGAGAGTCGTTTTTGTAAAGTTGTTACTTACTGCCTTTGCTACCGACCTGAAATTCCTGGAGCCACTGGGGCTTTGCAAAAGTTTATTCCTGATCCTTTGATTGTGTTTGTCCTTAGTTTCTTCGATCACACGCTTGCACTCGTTTCTCGCTTCGATAAAATAATTGCGATTTTCAGCGGTCTGATTTTGCTGCCAGTACTTATAGGCTTGCTGTTTCCTTCCTACAGCTCTTTCGCATCTTTTGTCGAACCAGGGCTTTCCTTTTGATGGTAACTTGATGGTATTTGGGATGTATGCTTCCATTCCTGAGGAGATTACTTGCATGATCTCTTCGCAGCAGTCTGACGGGTCGTCATTGGCAAAGCAGACGTCGAGCCAAGGAAAATCTAGGTAGAACTGCCTTAGATCGTCCCAGTTTGCAGAATTGTAATGCCAGATTTTGCGAGGCGATGGTGGATCCTTCTGTATGGGTGGCAATTCACAAACCGTTGTAATAAGTTTGTGGTCGGAGGTACCTAATGGCGGACCAACTGTAACTTTGTACTGGTCAGGATTGGTGGTCAGAAAGAGATCCAGGAGGGCGGCGAATTCGCCCCTCTCTGAGATTCGAGTTGGTTCGTCTACAAGTTGAGTAAGCCCGCAGCTGATGGCGAATGCTTCAGCCTCTCTACCTTCGTTGTCGGTCTTGTTGTGATGTTTGAGCTAGTTGGTGTTGTGGGCATTGAAGTCTCCCAGAACGATTATTTCTGAACTGGGGTGATCGACCTGTATTGAGTCAAAAGTGGTAGCTAGTGTTGAGAAAAAGCTTTGGTAGGCTTTTTCTCAACTTGGTTAATCCCTTGGCGGTGAACTTGAGCCACATGACGTCAAGGTTGTTCGGTTCGAGTGTTTCCTCGCGGTGACATGAAAGGTCGCTTCGGACAAAAAGGCATATTCCGAACTTATATCTAAATCGGGTATGTAAGTCGTAACCAGGATAGAGGTAGTTCACGGTTGTTGTTGTAGAACATACTTGTGTTTCTGTAACGGCTAATATGTGTGATCTATTTGCTTGTAGAGGTTGGTGTACCGAATTTATGTTTGTATTTAGGCTTAGGTTTTGTATTAGGCTTATGTTGCAGAAATCTATTCTAATTTGGTTCGGTATCTTTGATGTCTGTGAAATGCGGAATGAAGGGCTCCCAGGGCCACCCAGCGCCCGGAGATCCGAATGGCCGGGGAGTTTACTTCCGGAATATTTTGATCCTGGAAGCACCATCATGTCCATATATTCCTACTGTGGAACCCGGGACCACCAGCGCGGAAGCGGAACGTGAATTGGGAAAACCACTTAGCGCTTCCCAATTCTGGTGGGGTGGTCTTTCACCGAACGATGCGAGTAGGCTTATGCATCTACCACCTAGGGCCGCTTCCACTCGAAGCATCGGCCTCAGAGTCATTCCTTTGGCGGTTCCTAGTCTCACAGGGGTAAAAATGGGGTTTGTTGGATCACTCCCCAGTGATCAGCTCCAGACTTTGTACTATGGTGTTCTCCAGCCTGGAGGAGGACGCTAACTTATGTCAAACGTTTTATTCCCATGGAGACTAATCACTTTGCTGCCTGGACAGGAAAAGTAATACTTTGCTGATTGACATGTGTCTGCAAAATTAATATTTGCTGTCAATCGGAGAAAAAAATATTGTTTTATAGATTACTTCACACTTTTATTGATTAACGAAACATGTCATCAAGAATAAATGTTTGCGTTCGTCATTACAATGGGTTTTATTTATTTGCTCACTCCACTGACTAACATTTTGAAATTACGTTTATTGTATTCAATGTGTGACATAAATACAAGGCGAATACCTATAAGCATTGACTTCTTTAGCAAAGTTTTTTGCGATGCATTTTATTTTTTTTGTTTGCTCATCGTTTCTTTTAATTGTTTGGTTTGATTTACTAGTTATTTACAAGTTAGAGTAATGGCCATTGAATATTATAAGTGTTTTATTCTCTATAGGTTTTAATAATAATTTCTGTATAAATGTAATATATGTTTTTATTTATAACTTCTGTTTTTTATAGTTGGGTGTAACCTGTAAGGCAGGAATAGTAATTAAATAGTAGTAAATAATAATATGATAAAAAGACCTATTAAAACTATATTTACCGGAGTGCAATATTAAGTGTTAATGATTATTTCATGTCATGATGTGAATATCCACGAACCAATTTCCATAAAAACTCCCCTTGACAGGCTTAAAAAATTCATCGTTATGTGTTGTACAACGCGATAAAAAAATACAGTGTATACAAGTCGTATACATAAGTAATAGGGTAGAATATAAATGGGACAAGTCTGCCCCAAAGAAAATGACATTTGCCGCGCCACGCATTATTGATCTGACGATTTGCCCGAAACGAAGTGATGAATGGGGAAAATCTCGAGTTCAACATCATATTAAAGAGAAAAAGCCAGTTTTATAAAGTCCATTATGCTGATGCAGTTATGTCACTTAATGGTATTATTACGGCTTTTTTAAATGGCGTATATGGTAGGTTATAAGTTGCAATTTGAGAAACTAAAAACTATTGATACTAAGAAATACCTAAAATAAAACAAGCGTTTTCAGCCAAAAAAGTGGA